>JAOTRN010018356.1:0-11643 GCA_028566695.1 Bagroides melapterus | reverse complement strand
TAATAATAATAATAATAATAATAATAATAATAATAATAATAATAATAATAACAACAACAACAAAATTAGTTTCATAACTGGTTAACCATTTAGTCAATGAATCAACCAGTCAGCCTTTTATATTTACTATATGTGCACAGAGTACTACTTTATTAACAAATCATTTGCAAAATTTTTACTCGAGAATGTGGATAAAGCTATATTTGTCTTGTACACAATTTTCATATTTTTCAAATAGGTAAACTAGAATGTTAGTTTCACAAATATGCAAATCTCTGTGGTCTTCAACACCCCTTTGGTATATAACTGTTTGTCCAGATTAAGCAAGTGGTAAGTCAGTGTGACAGTAAGGGTTCATATCATGATTATGAGTGACAACTGCCATAATAAGAATGACCATGTAGATTCAGCAGCTGATTACTCGTGCCCTTATGAATCATGATGTTTTGTTTTCTATTTGGCTCTTGGCTGTCCCACTTCATGTGTTTCCCTTGGTGATAGATTAGATGTGTTCTTCATGTCTTAACAGAATGCCAACTCTTGGTATTTTTCTCTACTGAAAATGCAGCTTGTTTATGTTGGGGAGAATATGATCATTTTCTCTCATACCAGAGACCTAAGCAATGTTATATAGTTGCTATGTATTTGTGAAGTTATTATGGTTTGTTGATAAAGGAAGGAAGGAAGGAAGGGAACAAAGGAGGAAGGGAATAAAGGAGGAAGGAAAGAAAGAAAGAAAGAAAGAAAGAAAGAAAGAAAGAAAGAAAGAAAGAAAGAAAGAAAGAATCAAATCACTGAGGTGAGCAAGTGTTTTTCATTTGGACTATATTTGAAACTATGCTATTCTGTATGAGTAAACATGCATCACTCACTCTTTCTCTCATTTGTTCTTGAGGCAAGCACAGCAATCAGTGCTATGGCAACAATCCCCATCATGATGAACATCACTATTAGGGTTATTTCTAACCCAGAAAACTTCCTCTTCCCCATCTGATACACACACACACACACACACACACACCCCAAAGCCATCATCAAATGCTGGTCATTTTATTTTCTTTAATTATTTTACTTTTATTTATTTGTTCACAGTTTACAATATTATCAAAAGTAGACTTATATCACTGGTCTTGCCCTGAAAGACACACTGTGCTCCTTTTTAACAATCAAATAACTAAATAAATAACACAAACATTGCCCAAAATTCAGTTTATCTAACATAGTCCTACAGTGAGATCTAATATAAAAATATTTTTTTACAGATTCTATTTACAGATTATTTATTTAAAATAAAATAATGCATTTGAGTTGTTGGATCTGGGATTTACATCATTTTCAAACGGTGTGCAAAAAAAACCAAAACAAAACAAAACAAACAAAAAAAAAAACAGCTTGGATGCCTCCGTATTTTGTGTTTGCAAAAGTCTAGCCAGCTAACTGATATAAAAGTGAACTGTATAGATAATATTATTTATATTATTATCTATATTATTGTGATTATGATTATGTTTATTATTCTTATTATTTATTTTTATTTTTAGCATGTACAGCATGAAGCTCATGAAGAAGTACTGCTTTGTTTTCAGCTGGTGCTCTGAGCACCCATACTGATTTGAGGTCTTGTTACTAGCAAAATCCTTCTAGATGGGATAGACATTCTCTTGGGAATAGAAATCTTTCTTACTTTGAAAGTGATCTACTAAAGTGATAAGAACCTAAGGCTAATGGCTAATATTGCACTATTAATTTATTCTTACCATGTCAAACAAACACCCAGAAAATCAACATAATGTAAAAGTATCTATGTAACCCAACTTTTATTATTATTATTATTATTATTATTATTATTATTATTATGTAAATGAAGATTATTGAAGAATATTGATTAAATATTGAATATCATTTTTATTCATTTTATTCTGAATATGCATCTACATATTTAGCAAAATATATTATTATATCTTGTATTTATTCAAACTGTCAAACTAAAGTCAGAGCAAGTTCAAGTCCAAAATATGAAACTAATCATGAAAAGTTTTTTTGAAATTGATAAAGGGTCAGAAACACAAATACAGTGCCTGAGCTATCCCTAGAGTTATTAAAACCACTGCCATAACTGGTTTGTACTGAATTGTAAGAATTTTCAACTATAATTGTGGTATAAATATTTAGTCCATTCTGGACTGGATTTATTGTGATATACATGATCATGGCTGCTTAAACATAATTTTAGCCACAAAAAGTAGTTAAATTCTTGTTGCACATAAACAATGAATATGTTTACATTCCAATAAAGTTTATTTTATGGTAAACATAACTGAACAAATAGGATCATTCTAAAATAAGTGGTAAGATGTGATGTCACTCTTTGTCCTACCTTTGTTGTTCACTTTTCTGTGCTTGTAAACTCCTCACAGCAATCTACATTAGAAGGAAAGTGTCTCTTAAGACCTTCGCTCTAGACTTATAAAGCTCCTTTAATGGAGTATGGTCTGATGTAATGATCTTTATTTAGTGTGGGTGGGTGGGATGTTTGTGGGTTTGTCTGTGTTTGAAGGCAGCAATAACTTATAACCAGCTATTAGAACATTCAGCTTCTCAGTTTACAAGCTTGATGATCTCTACCAGTATCTTGCAACATCGAGGCCAAAGTTATTGCTACAATCAGAAAAGGATAATTTATTGTTTCTAAATAGATAGATGTAATGACTATAAAATGCTTGATATATTACTTTCTTTTAGAATTACTTTATAATGATTGCAATAAAATGCTTTACAAAGATAATAATGGTGTGATTACACAACCCACTGGAAACACTTTCTCAATAGCAGGGTTGATTTATTATCTGAGGGTTGACCTTTGGTCTAAGGAGATTTTCTCTGAGTATGATTTCTGTGAAATGTAGAAACCTTTAGCATCATGCCATGTCTGTTCAGTTTAGTTTTAAAAATAGATCTGTATTAAAAAAAAAATTAGGTATGTTTTACATAAGTATTTTGACAGCTAACATTTATTCACAGAATATTTTTCTTATCTATCATACATTAACCACTAATTTCTTATACCAATTACAATGATGATACAGTATACTGCCTTGTGCCCTATTATGTTAGATGGAGGTTGTAATGTGTAACCCCATTAAACGTTTTCCAAATTTTGTAGTGGTACAACCTAGAATTGAAGGGATAACCTGAGAATCTTTATTATTATTATTATTATTATTATTATTATTATTATTATTATTATTATTATTATTATTGTTGTTGTTGTTTTTGTTGTTGTTATAATTAATTTCTAAAATGTTAGATAATGTTATATCTTAGTTATATTTGTTAATCAAGCTAACACAACAGCCAAAGCCACAACTCTTTTAAAGCCTTTTTGTGCCAAAACTTTCTTTCAGGCCTAGATTGCTCCACACAGACAAAAAGCTGGGTAGGCAGCTTTTACACAAAGAGACGTAGTGCCAACTGGAGGAATCAATACTCAGGATTGAATTGCCAATTCCATTTTCAGCCTTGGGAACGAGACTGTGTGCTTAGGTGAGGTGTGAAGATGAGATCTGAGTTTGGCTGGGTGGAACTGGGCTCCTAGTGGAAGAAAAATTGAGATTCATTGAAAGATAGATTAATAAATTAGCTATCTATATTTTTTTTAAACCAAATCAGAAAATAGCACAATTTATCTGAAAGAATTCTGCTACTAGCACTCATTAATAGAAAACTTTTAATTGTCCTGTATTATAATTAGGTAACTGGGAAATAAAGAAAAATCTGGAAGCACGTCATTCTTACAATGTACAGTAAAATTATAAAAAGCTTTAGGTACTTTGACAGAAGCATAGTTTAGGCAAGTATTACTCCATATACCAACAGTTAATTGTTCACATTATTTTATGATAGTATAATAATGACAAGATGTCATATTATGCTCATGAAATATGTTTGCATGGGATATAAGCTATTTTAAAATGTGTTAAATTTGCTACTTTGGTTCACTGAATTAATTAAAATAATAAAGTATAATAATAAGTTCAATAAAGTTTAGCTTAAATGATAAGCATGACTGTGCATTCAACTATAAATAATTTTGTAGATTTAACACAGAAATTTTAATTTTCAACTCTAAAGGTGGTCAGAATTACTAGAAGTACTTTTCTGTCATTTTCTCGATATAAAATTTATTAGATAATGGATCAAAAATTATTATTATCCAAATTTCCTTTCTTTGAGGACCAATTTGTCCTCAGGGGGTTCGATGTGTATGGAATTTATATGATCTTATTTCGATTTCCTCTAGGTCCTCTGGCTTCCTCCCCATTAAAGAGAGTTTGTAGGATGATTGGCATCTTTGACTTGTCTATAGTATGTGAGCATGTCTGCGATTGTGCCCTGTAATTGCCCTGCCGAGGACACTAAACCAGGCTGTCTACTGCCCCCTGGGATAATCCTGTCTAGAATAGAAATTTGAGAAAATCGATGGATGGATGAATGGATGGATGAAGGGATGAAGGGATGGATGGATGGATAGATGGATGTCAACATGGTCTGCTTTGAAAATTAATTGAAGTAAATAAACTGCAATATGTCATGCATTCGAATAGAGAAGTTGTGCTTAGTATTTGTTTCTGGGGCCAGACTTTGGATGTCCCTGCTGTAGAATCATACAAAGGAGCAATATATAGTGCACCTTGACTGTCTGCCATTCATACCAGCATTCCACAGCTGACAAGAAACATATCATAAAGATAAGATTAGTACAATTGTTCTTAGAATGAATCATTTTACGTAGGGATAAGTTCCATTATTTGTGGTACCAGGTAAATTATTAATCATGTACATACCTGTAATACCCACAGCCAGCCTGCAAAATGACCTTCAGGAGGCAACAGAGGTGCAGGTCTCTACTCAGACTGTAAGGAGAAACAAACTGGCACATCAGCAGTGGGCCACAGAACACCACAGGTGACACTGAATGAGTGGGGTACAGTTCTCTTCACAGTTGAGTTCTGGGTATGTGTGAACTTTCTAGACAGGTGTAGGACAGTCTGGCATCACCCTGGGGAGAGAAATTTGCTGCAAATTTGTACAGCATAACAATTTTGGTCATGGTTTGGGGAGGAATCTCGATGGGTGGAAGAACAGAACTTGTCATCATCGAAAATGGCAGCCTGACAGGCCAAAGGTATAGCGAAGTAATCCTGAGACCAGTTGTGGAAACGTACACTGGTGCAATGTGGCCAGATTTCATGTTTATGGGTAACAACACCCACCCACTTTGAGCAAGGTTGGTGACGGAATTCTCAAGGATGGAGTGGCCAGCTCTGTCACCCGACTTGAACCCCACTGAACACATATGGGAGCAGCAACAGTCAAGAGTGCAAACATGCCAGGTCCCTCCAGGAACCTGTGTGGAGTTGCAAATAGCATTGCTGATATCCAGAATATCCAAAAAATGCTGACTATTGAATGGTTTTCTCAATGCATGTTTGGTGTTTCTTGTTTACGAATTGTAAGCATCATTGTTCTATGCAATTCATGTTTGTTTTACAGTACAAACCCAGATTTTTTGATCTGCTGTAACATGTGCAATAACATCTTGTTTAGTTTTCTTTCTTGTTTTGGGTCCTGCTTCAAGCTCTGATGCTCCACACAGAGTGTCTACAGTACAATACAGTACAGTATTACATTGCAGGCATTTCCAGTACATTGTGACTTCAGGTGAATAATAGAAGTACTGAACAGCCAAAAGTTTTTGGTGCACTCTTTTCTACATGAATGTGTGACAAGACACTTCACACCTTGTGACAAACAATCGTGTCTGGGTATGAACAAAAGTGATGAGGCATGAAATTCCATTGATGACAGCATTGATTAATAGCAGACAAACATGTTATGCTTTAATTTTCAACAATACCTTTTCTTGAGTTAGGACAACTTTGATTAGCTTTTTTGATCTACTTCAAACATTGACTACTGTAGTATATCAATTATTACTAAACTGCTACTGATTTAGGGAAAATTGGGGAAATGTAAACAGCTATCTATGACACATTTGAATTTGTATTTTATTTATAGGCAATGCATAGCTCCATTCTCAGAAATGGGTTAGGGTTAGGCAAACTAAGGAGAAATGTACAGGGTTAGGGTTACTTTGACAGTTTAAAGTAGTTTAAAAAGAAAAAAGATCCTTTCCTCAGTACTTAATTGAAGCATTGGCAGAATTTGCAGCCTTAAGTCTTTATGGGTATGATGCAACTAGCTTTGCACATCTGGATTGGGATTTTTTTTGCCATTCTTCTTTGCAAATCGTCTCAAGCTCATTCAGGTTGGATAGGGATCATTGGTGGACAGCCATTTTCAGGTCTCTCCAGAGATGTTCAATCGGGTTTAAATCAAGAGTTGTCCCTAAGCCACTCTTGTGTTGTCTTGGCTGTGTTCTTATGATTGTTGTGATAGTGGAAGGTTAACTTTTGGCCAAGTCTGAGGTCCTGAGCGCTGTGGAATTGGTTGTTACTGAGGATCTCTGTACTTTTCTCCATTAGCTTTCTCTCAACCCTCAACAGTCTCCCAATCCCTGCTGCTAAAAAACAGAATGTTTGGTTTCCTCCAGACATAACATTTAAAACTGAGGCCAAGCAGTTCAATTTTGGAGAAACAGTCTGAGAAACAGTCTGAGAGTACTTCAGGTGTTTTTTTGTTTTTTTTTTTGCCTTTTTGCAAACTATTGAGAGGCTTTTGTGTAGACACTCTGCCATAAACCCCAGATTGGTGAAGGGGTGGAGTGATGGTTGTCCTTCTGGAACTTTGTCCCATCTCCACAGAGGATCTCTAGTGTTCAGTCCGCATGAAAATTGGTTCTCTTTTACTCTTTTACTAAGGCCCACTCCCCGATTGCTCACTTTGGCTGGGTGACCAGCTCTTGGAAGAATTCTGGCTGTGCCAACCTTCGTACATTTGAGAATTATCGAGACCACTGTGCTCTTGGGAATCTTCAATGCAGCAGATTTTTTTGTAGCCTTCCCCAGATCTGTGACTTGCAACAATCCTGTCTCTGAGCCCTCCAACCTTGTGGCTCGGTTTTGCTCTGATATGCATTGTAAGCTGTGAGGCCTTCTATAGAGAGTGTGCCTTTCCAAATTATGTCCACTCAATTTAATTTACCACAGGTGTGCTTCAGTCAAGGTGTAGAAACATCCCAGCAATTATCAAGAGAAAGGCCAGACACCTGAATTAAATTTCATGAGTTGTTGCAGGGTCTGAATACTTATGTACATGTGATATTTCAGTTTAAAACATTTCTAGAATTCTGTTTTCACCCTGAAAAATAGACAAACGACTTATAACTCATAAGTCACAGTCTGATTTAATAATATTTTCTTTCTAACTTACCATTAAAATATGAATGTATCAAATCAGCTTGGAGCAGAGATTTTCCATTTGTTCAGCAGGCTCTCCTTCCATGATGTTTGAAATGCTATCAATTTATTTTCACACAATTGACACTCTAATTTTCATGTGCAGGTGCATATGTGATCAGTATACCAGGGTCCTATTCTTTCTATCCAATATTTTAAGTTGACATGGAAAAGTGCATATGTCATAATTAAGACACATTTTAAATGGGGTAATGGTCTAAGAGAAGAATAGAATAGAATAGAATAGAATAGAATAGTTTGTCATTGTACTATTTTTTACATGTACAACGAAATTTAAAAAAATGTCAAACCATTCAAAAAAAGTGCAGCAGTCATACATACATTCAAACTCTCAGTCTAAACAGTGTTTTTTTTTTTTTTATTATTGAGTGCTTTTATGGCTGTTGGATAAAAACTGTTTATAAGTCTGTTTGTCCTGGCTCTGATTGTTCTATATCGTCTCCCTAAAGGTAACAGTTCAAACAGATTGTGTCCAGGGTGTGATGTGTCCTTGAGGATGCTTTGGGCTTTCTTAATACAGTGTGAACTGTGTAGATTTTCCAGCATTGGAAGAGGGCAGCCGACAATCTTCTGGGCCATGCTTATGACCCTCTGGAGCGCTTTCCTCTAGGCCACTGTGCAGCTGGTGAACCATATGCCAATGCAGTAGGTTAGGATGCTCTCTATGGAGCACCGATAGAAGGACACCAGTAATCTCTGAGCGATGTCGTTGGGCCTTTTTCAGCTGCTCAGATGTGTCCGGCCCAAGTCTGGCCCTCCTCTTTCTGGACTCCCAGAAACTGAAAGTCAGCTACCCTCTCTACCCAGTCCCCACTAATGGAAAGTCGAGTGTTGTCTGTTTTCGTCCTCCTGCAGTCAATGATCAGCTCCTTGGTCTTTGTGGTATTGAGGAGCAAGTTGTTCTCCTTACACAACCATGAGAGCCGCCCCACCTCATCCCTATAAGCTGACTCATCCCCCCGCAAACTTCACAATGGTGTTGCTATGGTGCAACGGGGGTGCAGTCATGGGTGTAAAGAGTGTAGATCTGGGGGCTCAGAACACAGCCCTGTGGGGAGCCGGTGCTGAGGCTGAGTGCTGTAGATGTATGTTGGCCCACCCTGACCCTCTGACTGCGATCCGACAGAAAACTATTAATCCACATACCCGGTGGAGTGTGGAAGCCCCAAAGATTCCTTCTATAGCCTTCCTCAGGTTCACTTACCTCAGTGTATGCCTAACCTCACTCTCTTTGACATCAGGGTTGGTCTTGAAATTGATGAGATGCTGGACTCCCTGCTACACCTGCCTGCTGTTATTGCTATCCAGATGGTCCTTGATCCTCCTCCTATAATCCAGCTTGGCCTCTCTGATGCCTCTCTTCAGATTAGCATGAGCAGCACTATATTGCTCCTGATTTCCAGACCTTAAAGTGCTGTCTCTCTCTCTCTGAGCAGCCGCTTGACCTCCCGGGTCATCCAGGGCTTCTGGTTGGAATAAACCCGGATACGTTTGTCCACTGTGACAGTATCTATACAATTCTTTATGTAGGACAGCACACTGTCTGTGAACACTCCCAGGTCCTGATGTTCAAACACGTCCCAGTTAGTCCTGTCGAAGCAGTCCTGCAGCTGCTGAGAGGCACCATCAGGCCAAATTTTGATGTCTTTCATGCTGGTAGAAGCTGTTTTGCAGAGGGGAGCATATGCAGGGATCAGAAGCAGGGACATATGGTCAGACTGGGCCAAGTGTGTAAGTGGTCTCACGCGGTAGCCCATCTTGACATTGGAGTAGACCTTGTCCAGAGTGTTAGCTCTTCTAGTAGCACACTTAACATGCTGATGAAATCTAGGGAGTGCTGCTTTCAGGTCAGTGTGATTGAAATCCCCCGCTATGATGAGCACAGCATCAGGATGCATGCTCTGCTGTTTACTAATACTCCCATGTAAAAGTTCAATAGCTGAGCAAGCATTAGCATCCGGTGTAATGTAAACAGCGGTTATTATGACTACAGTAAACTCCCTCGGAAGATAAATGGGCCTGCATTTAACAGTAATATACTCCAAATCCGTGGAGCAGCATCTGTCTACAGTCACTATGTTTGTACACCAACTGTTATCTGATCTTACCAGAATCTGCTGTCCTGTCCTGATGCTGTGTAGTGTAGCCTGCTAGCTCAATAGCCCAGTCTGGAATAGATGATTGAAGCCAAGATTCCGTGATTAACAGTACACAACTGTCTCTCACTGCATTGTTGGTAGTAATCTGTAGCCTCAGTTTATCCATTTTATTAGCGAGGGATTTGGAGTTCGTGAGAAATAGGCTGGGAAATTATGGTCTGTATGGCTGCATCCTTAGCCTAGCCAGCGCATCGGCTCTGCCACCCCACTTCTGCTTCCTGTCTCTACGCCGCCTGCTCCGCCTCAATGCCCCCGGAGTGAATTCCAATCCTTAGGAGCTCAGTCTGGCTGAAGATGGTATTCACCGAACTGGTGCACGAAATAAAATACAATGCATACATACAAAGCCAAACAAAACACTGACTGGTGGAACACTGAGCCGCAGCAACTGTGTGCACCGCCATCTGCCGCCATCTGTATATATAATCACACAAGGGCCTCAGACTATTGGAATGTGTATTTTCTGTATGCTGCATTTCCTATATTTAATCCAAATCATATACATAAAAAGTGTTATGTTCTGATTTACCTCTAGTGAATCTAGAATGGACACAGCTCTCAGAGAGTCTAATGGATTATCAAAATAAATATCCAAAATTCCAACAATTAATGGTGTGTCTGAAGAAACAACTAGAATTGAGATGCAATATGCAAATTCACAAAGGCATTCAGAATATGGCCCTGTAAATAATAATTTGTATAATTGACTGGGTAAACTTTTTTTGACTACATATATTGTCATAAAGAGCAATGCAATGAATTTATGTCTAGGCTTAGGTGTATGTTTAGATTATCATATTAAAATCTGCAACACCATCTCCCCTATGTGTTAGGCAGGGTTGATGTACATAACTGTATCCATACTTATTTGGTTTGATTAATGTTTCTGTTTTTTTTTTATGCTTATGTTCTGTAAAGCTGATTTGAGACAACGTCCATTCTTAAAAGCACTATACAAATAAAATTGAATTGAATTCAATTCAATTCTTGATTAGTAATAGCTTCGGTACCAATCATTAAGTTACTACAACAAAATCATATTTCCACATTTTTGTTTAGCTGAGGGAACCAAATCAGTATCAATATTGTAAAACTGAGTCCAACTATCAGAGGGTCAGTTTAGACAGCTTGTCTGCTTACTGGCTTTTGCTCTGTATTGCCAAAGATTGCCTTGTCCCGATGGATAGATGTGTTATACTGCAAAAAAAAAATTAGAGCACCGTATTCCATACCTTCCCACCCTAACATTCCAGCCTTGCCTTCAAAACATCTCCAATTATCTTCACAGCCTGCATTGTTTTTGGATTACCACCTGCACCACATCCAGCTATTCAGTGACCATAACCTGCACATCCCAGCAAAGAACGACTAAACATCCTGCACTCAATATAGTGAACAAGCTGAATGTTAGCAACCAAAAGATTTGATGCAATTTTAAGATCCTACAGATGTTTTGTCGTGTCATGCATTGTACTAATAAGCCACCCTATGCCCTGGCAAGATTCCTGTATGAAAACATGCATCATTCAAGGCTATTGTCACCTTGGACCTGATCTGTGACATAAAGGCCTTTAGCTTCTTAGCATCTAGGGTTAGCATCTTGAAATTGTACATATTTAGTGTACAGTTCAGAGCACACAGTTCCAAAAGTAGGTGTATCGACCTTCCTCCTTGGGAACCAGGAAATACCAGCTGTAACCCAGAGTCTCAATCTGGGAGAGGAACATGCTCTATGCCCCCCGTTTCCTCAGAAACAAGTCCCTCCTGGATGAATGCAGCTTGGTCCATGCTGACAACATGGGTAGCATGACCTGAAAGAAGGGAAGAAGGGCAAACTAAATTCTGTAATCATTTTTCTGCAGAATTCAGAACACATTGCAACACACCTGGTGCCCTGAAACAGCAAACTTGCAGGGGTTATTTTATCTCAGTAATTAGTGATTAAACATGTTAGGAAAAGAAAAGCCATATCGTATGATTACGTTGATAATCTGAATATATATATATATATATATATATATATATATATACAGGGTGGGCCAAAA
>JAOTRN010018355.1:0-11646 GCA_028566695.1 Bagroides melapterus | reverse complement strand
TATACATATACACGTATATATATATATATATATATATATATACGTATATATACGTGTATATATACGTATACACGTATATACGTATATATATACGTATATATATACGTATATACGTATATACGTATATATATACGTATATACGTATATATATACTCATAGTTGTGCTCCTCAAACCATTCCTGAACCATTTTTGCTTTGTGGCAGGGCACATTATCCTGCTGAAAGAGGCCACATCCACATGGATGGCAGGACCCAAGGTTTCCCAGAAGAACATTGCCCAAAGCATCACACTGCGCCACTTGTTCCCCAGGTAAGCGACGCACACGCACCCGTCCATCCACGTGATGTAAAAGAAAACATGATTCATCAGACCAGGCCACCTTTTTCCATTGGTCCGTGGTCCATTTCTGATGCTCATGTGCCCACCGTTGCCGCATTTGCTGGTGGACTGTGATGCACTGTGTATTCTGACACCTTTCTATCAGAACCAGCATGAACTTCTTGAGCAGTTTGAGAGCTTGTCTGTTGGATCGGATCAAACGGGCCAGCATTCACTCCCCATGTGCATCAGTGAGCCTTGGCCGCCCATGACCCTGTCGCCGGTTCACCACTGTTGGTAGATACTGATCACTGCAGACCGGGAACACCCCACAAGAGCTGCAGTTTTGGAGATGCTCTGACCCAGTCATCTAGCCATCACAATTTGACCCTTGTCAAACTCGCTCAAATTCGTACGCTTGCCTATTTGTCCTGCTTCTAACACATCAACTTTGAGGACAAAATGTTCACTTGCTGCCTAATATATCCCACTCACTAACAGGAGCCATGATGAAGCGATAATCAATGTTATTCACTTCACCTGTCAGTGTTCATAATGTTTTGCCTGATTGGTGTATATATAAATGACTCTGGTGGATGCGACAATTCTCTCCATCTTTAGGAAAAACAGTTGACTAGATAAAGCTCATCCTCCATGAAGTAGGTGTAGCTCTGTCAAAGTCAACAAATTATGTCTAAATAAATAGAGCCGATTTACAAGATATAAGCTTCAAATGCCCTTTGATGGATAATGACCAAAAACTTCAAAAGCAACTTAAGACATTTTAAAGTTTTTAAAAATGATGTTAAATGTTCTTTAATGCCTATGACTGTCACATGACCTGAATGAGTTGAGCATGAAATTCACTGACTGAAGGAAAAGCTGAGGTCTGGATAGAGCAGGATTCTGTTGCAGTGGTCAGAGTCATGATTAATGTGCTAGGTTTTTCACTGCATGACCCAAAAATTTTATAAATAAATCTAGATTTGACCACCTTTGATTTGTTTTGCAGTATTTAAACTTTGATCCTGTCCTTAGCCTGTTTGATTCTGTTTTTACCTGCTGCTTTGGATTAACTGATGTGTCTGTCTGTAGGTTCCCATTATTTTGCATGTTCCAATACTTCTGAATGTTCCTTATTTTGTGGCCGATTTTGTGTTTTGTACATCACTGTCATTAACCCATGATGGTGATCAAAGTAAATGTTGCAGTTAAAAAAAATAATTTAATTATTTATCTATGTATTTATTTCAATTAATACATATATTTACTTATGTTTGTTAATTTTTAAATATCTTCTATATTTGTTATAATTTTTAATTGAATTAAATTTATGCCAGTGATCCAGAAGGTCTTCAGAAAACCACTACCATATGGGGAACTTAATATTTTGTTTTAATATTTTTTAAATTATAAGATAAGATAAAACTTTATTAATCCCAAAGGAAATTGCTTCTCCAGAGATTGCTTAGGTTAACAAATATAAGGAATAAGAAAATAAATAAAAAATTTAGATTATAAAAGATATGAGATTTACACACACACACACACACAGGAATATATAGGAAGGTGCGTAAGTCAGTGTGTGTAATGTGATTTACCATCATTGAACAGTGGCATAAATATAAAGCATATAAATGTACACAATCCACAAGGTAGCATGAAGTGAGAAAATACAGTCATCTTGCTATATAGTTATATTGTAACAATATTGTAATAATCAATAATAATACATGATGTTTATTAATGAGTTCTATGACATTTTTTATCTTCTATATGAAAATATACTAGATATACTACCTACTAATTTAAAGTTTAAGTCTTTACACGAAATCTTTCAGCACAGGTTCTTTGTTGATGTTGTGGAAGATGTTTCCATCTGGCTGAACCCTCCAGGTCACTGTGATGTTCTCTATCATGATGTGTTCTTCCAGCTTCTGCTTCATCTGAAGAACAGAATCAGCATTTTAAAACTCAATCCAAAGAGAGAAATAACCCAAAAAGTTCTGAAGATGAACAAGATATTTCTGCAGATTAAACATTTGTACAGTAAATTTCAGAAACATTCAGAGAACTCACCTGCTCTAAAATAAAGGACTGTACAGCAGGATCTAACACACTTCTGTCAGACTTTAGCTGCAGTCTCACTGTTTGCTTCTTCACTGGAGAAACTGGAAAGAACACATCCAGTAATTTCCTTTTTTAGATCCAGGTCCTAGACCTTAGATACATTATGTTCCATGAATTTTGTTGATGTCATTTAATTCATTGAAATTTTCTTCTTTAAATTTTAATCCTTCATAAAGACTAATGATAAAGCTGTTTATGTACTATATTATTGGATGAAGGTATACTGTATAAAAGCAAAGATAGAAAATGATTAAAACTTTACATTTTGTGACATTATACATTTCATGTGACTGAAATAAAGAGTAAAGGAAGTACAAAGAAAATATGCGAATATAAACTCTGATCAACTCATAATTAAAGTTTAATAAAAGGAAAGGTTCTCACTGGTGTGACAGAAGAAATAATGCATGTTGATGCATTGTTCATCGATGAACAGCCCTTTATAGACTGCTGCACAGTTCTCATTTCCCCAATTATTAGTGGGTTGTCCTGGGTACCACTGCAGGGTTGAAGAGTTGGAGCCGTCTAACCACTTCCAGTTGTCTCTGTAGAGCCCGAACCAGGAATCACCCTGAATACTAGACACCTGCGCTAACATGGTTTGATCTGAGCTGTTTACAGAGCTGGCCAAGTCTGTGTGATATTTTCGGCAGTAATCTTGAGCTCCACTCCAGCTCAGCAGAGGACTGGCAACACCGATAAACCTGTCAGCACCACTAAAATTATCTTTTTATAAAAGGACATAAAAAACAGTTTAATAATCTGAATTGTTCAATTAAAAATCTTTTAAAAATATTTAATCTCTATTGAAAATATGACGCAATGCCACAACTCATAACACACAAATATTATTCTTGGCCCTTTGGTCAGTAAGCTCATATTTAGATGCACTATGATAATAAAGTACAGTATAATTCCTTGGAGGTTAAAGGCATGTTGGTAAGAATAAGGTTAAAGATTTTGACTCACCATTGTAGCATATGAAGGGTCTGAGTCCTGCACAAGGTTTATCTGCCCAGTATCCATTTGTACCAATGATTATAACACATAATTCTTTCCCAAGATAATTATTAGGCTCTCCAGTAGACCAGTTTATAAAATTGATATTCTTCAGGAAGATGTCATTTAAGGACCAGCGCCAACTATCCACACTGTCATACAATCCTATCCAGGCAGGTTCTACCAATCCTTTCCTAGCTGATTCTTTCTTTAATTGTACATAATCTGCATAATTTACGATTGTTGCCATGTTAGTGTACATCATCTTGCAGTAATCCTGGGCATCTGGCCATGACTTCCGTGTCAGGATCAGGTAATAATTGTGTGAAACTGTTTGCAGGGTGGATACAATGATGACTGGAACAAGACCTGTTGGTGAAACTTTGTTGGAGAAATACATCATATACTTTCAGTACAATACAGCAGACATGGGTAGATCTTTGAATTAAATAGGTTTATGGAGTGTATGTATTGTCAGGAACTTGTAAAAAAAAAAAAGTTTTGGAAGCTTGTGAAGCTGAGTTAATGTATTCAAAGACTTAAAAGCACTTTTGGATTATGGATTTATGGATTAGGGCATCTAATCCATAAATCTGGATTAATACTACGACAAACGATGTAAACGTAAAATCTGCAAAAGTGTTTTTGTTTTTTTTTAAGCCTAATTAATCTTTTCTCTTTTTAAAGATGTTGGTGTTATTTTAATATATTTCAGTATTTTAAATTGTTCAGGGTCCCTGAATTGAGTTCAGGTTACCGACTGTGTGGAGGTTTTCATTATCTCCACGTTTCCTCCACATTCTCCAGTTTCCTCACAATGTCCAAACACATGTAGGAAGTCAGATTAGATATATTAATGAACTGACCTCCAACCTTGGGTGAAGTCTCCTACCTTGAGAGACATAAGAACCAAAGGACATGTAAAACAGGTAGATGTGCTCATATTCTGTGTCCAATGCAAAAAAGGTGCTTCAACTCTCCTCTTCCCAAAATTTTACAGGCAAATGTTCAGTCATTGGATAATAAAAGAAACAAATTGAAGAGTGTGGATTAAATGCAATCACTTTGGTCACTGCTGTGTTTTTGTGTTCTTGAAAATCCTGCTACCTAAAACAGCCCAACATCCAGAGAACCCCATTTCTACCAGCAATAGTTTGTTTTCCTGTTTTTGAGTGTTGAGAAGAACCCTGGAGACCTCAGAGGAAACGTTTGTGAGCACAGTGAGAACACATGAAACTCCACAAAGACAGCAAACTAAACTGTGGATCAACCAAAAGAAACCTGGAGTTGTGACTCTAGTCACTGTTCCTTCATACTGCTTCCCAAAGGACTTTAAAAAATTTTTAAAAAAATGTTTAAAAGACTAATACATTTATAAATTAATCATAAGGTGGTAAACTCTGAATATGTCCCTGTGTGTGTGTGTTTGTGTGTGTGTGTGTGTGTGTATGTATGAATTCAACTTTTTGTGTAGAAGTACACTCACCAGTGAAATAAAGGAGAAGAAAAAGATTCTGCTTCATGACGAACACGACTCTGAAGTAAATATGATTTTGAAAAGCTTAACAAAGTTACCAAGTTGTGTAAATTTACATCAAGAATTAATTATTAATAATTAATATTTAAACACCAGATAGAGTAAGACCTAATAATCATCTTTTAACTGATCTCTCTAACTCTTTGCTGCCGATCAGTTCAATGTGTCCTAAAGTGGCTTGATCAAATCAGGCAGTTAAACCCTACATAGCAGCCGACCCTAAATGCTCATAAATATAAGGACACCACAACTGATGACTGAATTTGGGGTTTCAGCTACACCCATTCCTAACAGGTGCATAAAATCATTGGTAGTTTCAGGTAGCTGAGATTGTGTTAACTGCAATTTGTAATTACAAACAGGTAAGGATGATGTACAAACACAAGATATCAGTACTGATGTGACTGCAGTACATTAGGTGGTATTGAAGTGCTTACGTTACTTTAAACATGACTCTGTAATTGTACACCACCTCTGCCCCAAGGAAATTCAGGTTTCTCTCTTACTAGATCTGCCCCATCAACTGTAAGTGCTATTATTGTGTCTTGAAGTGACGACACCTCAGCTTCACAATTTCATCGACAGCAAAAATGAACTAAATCCCGCACAACACTGCAGCACATTCAAAACTACTAGACTTTAATCACTTATTAAGCTGACTTTAGTTATTTATCACAGTAATGACATGCAGCCACACAATTTTCAGTTTGAATTTTCCATAGGTTTCCAAAAAAATTATAATTAGAATACAACTGTTTATTTTTAATACAACTGTATGTTTTAAGACCTATGAAAAGATTTGCTATTAAACAGGAGAGATAACCATTAAAAACAACTACTTCTAAATTATAATGAATACAAATTAATCAACATACCTTAACTCTGAAATCCGATCCTGTTTCTTTATTCTGATCTGTTTCTGCTACAGATATTCACCACTTAAATAGCCACACTGAATCTAAACTGATTCTTTGCTCCATCTTTCCATTTTGCTTTCCATCTTTCCACAGTGCTTATCTTAAGAGAAACAAATGATGAGAATTTACATCACAGAGGACAGAGAGGGATTTGGAAAGTGTATGAAAATACCAACCAGACATCCTTCAAACTGTATAGAATTCTGACTATGAATACGATTTGAGTGCCTTTATTTAAACAAAACCAAATCCTGACCTTAATCTCAGCTCAGATGAACGTTGAAATAGTTTTTACGTTTCAGAGTTTTTATGGCAAGTGCATTACACACTTTTAAAATGGTAAGGTAATGGTAAATGGTAAAATGGTAATGGTAAGTCCTGTTTGCTCTCCTCAGGACCTGATGAGAAACCTGACTGGTTATAGTAGACTCTGTCTTAAAGGAGATTAAAAAGACCTTTAGATGAACCAGCAGCACTGTTTAGGATATTCAGGTTTTCAGAAGGTCTTAAATAGGAGATTATGAAGCTTTCATTCAGAGGTTACTGTAAGTATGAGTACAGTGATTAAATGTGGCAGCAGAATCATGGCGTAAAGCATAGATGAGAAAGTGCCCAAAAATTTTGTGTAAGCAGAAGGCTAGAATTTCTATGAATTACTGTAGGTAGTGTGGAAAATATTTTTTTGCTCAATGATGTATACTATCTATCAATCACTAAAAGACTATCAATTGATATTTATCTGACTCCAGTTCCACACTGACGCGTTAGCTCAGCCAGAACAGGAATCTAACAGAAGACACCAATTCAAGAGACTGGATGAATGAAGATACAAGGTTTTATTTGTAATCAGCGGATACAAGAGTTGAGGCGCTCACGGATGAACATCCCAACAACCTCTGACTATACACTTCTAAACACATTCCTTATATAGGGTTGATCCCTTGAGGTGGGGAGAAGTCCCCGCTCTTTTTCTCTTGGGAACTTTCTTGGACACCATTATCTTTTAACTTGTAGCTTTTTCCGCTACCATTATAATTTGCAGTTTCCCAGCATTTTAATATTAGATAAGGCACTCCCATCCTTGCAGCTGGTTTTATCCTCCTTTTTCATAAGAGATACAGTAGCTCATTTGGACAAAGGAGACAGCACGAGTAAGCTCCCAAGGCCATGGTTCTCCTTATTGTTTTTTATTATTACCAAACTGCATGCTATCTGTTTTTTCCCATGTCTTTTTCCCAAGGCTGAGAATTGCCTACAAGACTATCACCATCCATCCCATACGATTTGACAAGACTGCTCACAAACACACTCAGACCATTCGGTCTGTGTGTCATGTTGAACCCCATACAATTACATCCAACATTCAGCATGTACAATATGATCATGGCTGCTTTATAAAATCATCACTGCCTCTTCTTGGTAACTTGGAGGCAGCATGTTTAGGCAGTGAGATAAAATCAAACCCATTGTGAAAGCAGAGGAAAAATGGGTATGGCATCTTAATCATAATGATTACAAAATCATCATTTTGTAATCATTATGATTAAGATGCCTCTACATTTTCCTTGTAGATGGATCTACAACAGAGCTCCAGAGTATGATAATGATAAAGGAAGAACTACGTGATGTGATGAAGGTCAGAAACAGGTCAGGACTAGAACATTAAATCTTATAATGTGTGGTGAAGTGCACTCTGACTATTTAAATACATTTTCTTAGCAAATAAAAACTAGAACTGCTCTGTAGTGTCTGAACAATGTGTAAAATAAACTTTCACACTGCAGTCTGCAACTATAAAAATAAAGATCCCTGTCTTCCATATCATTTGGTCTGGCTTTTTGAGGTAGAACTGCATACAGTTAACACACTTGTGTGAATGAATGGGTCAGGTTACTTAATATATTATGAAGCAGTTTTTTTTATGTTAGTTAGGAAAGGATTTTGGAAACATTCATTAATGAAAGAAAACAACTATGAAAATGATAAATACTTTATTCTTGCAAACAGTTTGGGTGTTCAACAATTCATTATTTGATTTGTACTCTTCTTCCAACTTGTGAAAATAGTGCTGATGTGCAGTCACAACAGCCTGTGTTACATTTCCCAACTGAAATATTTTGTCAATAAAAAGAAAATTGAATAATATAGACAATAAAAGCAACTAAGCATTACTACTGGAGTGTTTAACAACTGAAGGGAGTTTGGTGTGTAGACACCTACAGTAAAACAGTACAACCATAAAGTGAAGCATAATTCATCAATTCATCCAGATAAATTAGAAAGGCATAAAAGTTTAGCTCAGGAAAATGTAAAAAATTCTCATGGAGCATTTCGACATTCCGTGTCTGGAATAAGATCCTGTTTTTTCTTGTAAAAGATGTTTCCATCTGGCTGCACGCGCCAAGTTAATGCGATTGTTTCCAACAGGCCCTTTTCTTCAAGTGTTTGCTTTATCTGAAGAACAAAATTAGGATTAATTCTTATTAATGAAGTAACTCTTGTGTATTTAACTCTACAGGAACTTTATTGTAATTATGAAAGTAGAATAAGCAATTAATACATGAGTATTGCACATGTAGTTTGTACAAAAATAATATGAAAAGTGCTTTGTAGTGACTTGAAAAAATCTTTGGGTTGTGTTGAATCTTTCTTAACTGCCTGGTCAGCTGCAGAGCAGATGCCATATCACACTAAGATTCATTAGGTCAAGGAGTTTTTGATGGTGCAGTGCTAAAAAAAAATTAACACCAGCAGAAGTTCTGGAAGGTTGACTAATGTGAGTGTTTTGTTTTATAAAAAAAAAAGAGCAAGTGTCTGTCTACTGGAGGTTATTTAACATATAATCATCAACATCTTGAACTACAAATAAATCCCAGTGGGTGTGTTTTAAAAAAGTGTGTCCTGAATTTTTTACTTGATCAGTTCAGTTATTCTGAACCATCTCTAGCACTGAGTGTTAGTTCGACAGTGTTAACAGGTTTGTATGCTGGATTAAAAAAAAAAAAAGAAGAACTCTAAAAGAGCAAGTAAAAGGAAGAAAATTCTCGATGATAACAGACATTTGAGGGGATAAAAAGTGAGAAATGCAGACAGAGGCATCATAACACTGAGACATTCTGTGACTGAGACTCACCTGCTCTAAAATATATGACTGCACAGCAGGATCAAACACACTGCCATCAGACATCAACTGCAGTCTCAAAATCTGACGCCTCACTCGTGGAACTGCGGAACACACACACACACACACACACACACACACACAAACACACATTTAGAGAGTATCTATCTTGTTGGTTTAATGAAGCATTTCAACTTACTTTTACATTTATTGCACCTTAATGTCCTTATGTTTAGAAATTTATAGTTTTGTTTATTGTAAGTCTGTTTTTGTTTGGCAAAATTACCAAATTAACATGGACTTTTGCCCCACAGTAAATTGAATTGTGTCTTAATTTCACTGACTGGTGTGACAGAAGAAATAGTGCAGGTTGGTGCAATGTTCATCACTGAACAATCCGTTATTAACTAAGCCACAGCTCCCTATTATTTTCTCCGCATTATCCGGTTTTCCAGGAGCCCATGGGAGGGTTGAGATCACTGTGCTATCAGACCATTTCCATCCATCTCTGTACAGACCAATCCAGGAGTCCCCCTGGACAGCCTTAATTTGCCCTAAGATGTTTTGGTCTGAGCTGTTAAGAGAGCTGGCGAGAGAGCTGGTCTGTGTGATATGTTCGACAGTAAGCCCGAGTATCATGCCAGGTCAATGGACTGTTAATGCTAATGAACTTGTTAGGGCCACTGAAAATCGCTGTGAAACAGGAAGAGGTTTTTGATCATATTAAAATTGTAAACACTTTTTGCACCAAAAAGTGTGATCCAGTATATTATGTATTTACATTTACAGCATGCCCTTATCCAGAACAAGTTACAAAAGTACTTTATGTATTACTTTTTGACTCTTTGCAATACAATAATTGATATTTTTCTACTACCAGGTAGTGATCTTGCTCATCCAACTGAACCATTTACTGAGGAAAATGGTTGAAAAAACAGCCAGCTGGCCAAAACTAAGCATATTTAATTCAGGATACTGACTCACCATTGTAGCAAATGAAAGCTCTTAGATATGTACACTGTAGATCAAACCATTTAGCAGATCCAGCTATCAGAACACAGGTTTCTACTGGGACACCATTATTAGGCTGTCCAGGGTTCCAGTTGGTATAAGTGACATCCTTCAGATGGACGTTGTTTAGGGACAAGCGCCAGCTAGTATAATCATCATACAAGCGACCCAGGCCAGTGTTGCCAGACCTTTATTTGCTGCTTCTGTCTTCAGTTTTATCCAATCAGTGTCACTTATGATTGTTGCCAGATCAGTGTACATTGTCCTGCAGTAATTCTGTGCATAAGTCCAGGACTGTGGTGTCATGATCAGGTCATATTTGTGAGTGATGCTTCTTGGGAATGAGAAAGCAACCGGGATTAAACCTGTTGGAAAGGTTTGTAGCAATTATTAGTTTAGTAATACATTTATATTACAGAATAGTGACTTTACACTGGTGAAGGTTTGAATAATAATTACAAAATATAATAAGAGTTTATGATCCTGTTTTGCAGTGGTGTACTGTAACCAAGTAAAATGACTTTACTTAAGTATTTTTGAGAGTTTTTGTATTTTACTTGAGTTTTTATATTTCTGTAAACTTTACTACTTTTTTAAAACAAATTCTAAACTTTTACTCCAATACATTTTCGTTTCGTTTAGTCTTGACATGTCTGATACAAGCAGCTGAAGAGAACAGAGCTGCAGCATGACAGCTGTAACATCATGTAGCAGTAGTGACGCTGCTCAAACACACAGTACTGCTTTTACAACACCTCCGTTATCAAATAACTTCGAGGAGGATCATCCAGGACCATATCTACAAGACATGTTTAACTTTCTTGGCATGCAGATTCTTCATACCAATGAAGTGCCTCTTATTTGTGCCGAAAGAAAGCGAAATTCTGACATTTATAAACTCACTGTCAAACCAGAAGAGACACGCTGAGGTAAGAAAGCTTTAGTTTAGCCAGTTTCAAGTTATAAGTTACTATACTGTTAATATACTCTAATATACTGTATTTATTACTTATTAGCTAATGTATCTGTGTCTGTCTAGCCAAAAAATTGAATTCACTCATTAGTATACAAGACTTGAATGGATATTATTAATCTCAGTAAAGGAAATCGTGAACAAAAGTTTCACAACAAAATGTACTGAAAACGAATTTGAACACCAAACACTGGCTTTGGAATTGGGAAGGGTCTTGCTTTTTTTTTTTTATGAATGACAATTACATCTAATTTTACATTCCATACTTGAATACATTCATGAAAATAATTTTTATACATAATTACAGTTTATTTCAGATACTTTAAGATGTTTACTCAAGTAGAATTATAATGAGTGACTTTAATTTTTACTTGAGTCATTTTCTAACAAAATACCTGAACTTTTACTCAAGTGTGGCTTTTGGGTACTATCTTGTTTGTCAGTCTATTACATATGAAAAAATCATGAAATTTTGACCTCAATGTACTACAAAAAAATAAAATAAAATAGAGACTCAGAGACTGTAATTTATTTCATTTAGAAGCAAAAAAAGATTACAAAGACAGGAGTAAACATGTCTGCTTCATGATGCTGCTGTGGAGTTAAAAAAGCAAATGATGTGCAATCAGACAAAATTAT
>JAOTRN010018353.1:0-11655 GCA_028566695.1 Bagroides melapterus | reverse complement strand
TTTTCACAGAGCGGCCCTGATAGCAATGATTGGTTCAGATAAAAGTGACACCTTTTCACCATTGGAAATTTTGTTGCTAGGCATTGAATTAGGCTTTTACTCAGAGGAAGATTTTAATCATTTGAAGGTCTCTATTAATGAAGAAGAAGAAAAGGAACATGGAGGCATTGAAAATGAGGCATTGAAGACCATCATGGCCAAAACAGGAACAGAACAACAATACGACCTGCTCAGTGTTCTTGCGATGGGGATGGAGCACAAGGTGGCATTTAACTGCTTTGAGAGCTTTGAGGAACATGGGTGCTGGTCTGTTTTTGGCTTTGTAGACAAGCATCAAGTTTTAAATCTGATCCAGCAGATACAAGAGGCCAGTGTAGTGGGTAGAAGTGGGGTGATGGGGAGAACGTGGGAAGATTGAAAACACAACTGAAAACCAGAGTGCCCTGTGTGGATAGAAATGAATTGATATTGTAAAAACTGAACATTTTTCAGCATGTCCAGACTGCTTACTTTACTGGCATTTCATTCCTTGAGTTTTATTCAGCACCATAATATACTTTGATATAAAATTGCTGAATAACAGTCTGTCAAGTGGAACAAATTCTCTAATATTAAAAAAAATTATTTTGGTGATTTTTGTGTGATTTGTCCTGTGGGCTTTCGGTTTTAAAGATGCACCAGGACGACAAGCTTGTTGTAGCAAAGTCACTGCTTCAGCAGCAGTTTTATCAAACAGAAAACATTTCACACAGATTCTGACAAAGAGACCAAAGAACAAAATTGTTTATGTAGAAAACTTGACAAAAATACAGCATGCCATATTCAACTTCCGAGAATTTTTGGGTCCCTTGAAGCAAAGCAGAAATTCTTCATAAATGTGTTCCTGTATTCAAACCTCATAGATTACTAACAATACTCATCTTGTTGAAGCCTTTTAGCCGTGGAGAAGCCCACAGCAGGAGTGGTGGCACAGCACATTCCTCCACAAAGCACATGGACTGCAGTCCTTCACCTCATCACAACAAACCCGCACATTTCTACATCATTAGAGCAAAAAAACAATGAAGTGTTCTACTTAATGAAGAAAATGAAACATGACCCAGATAGAAAACAGCAACTCTGCATGAACACACTGTACTGGGATCACCGGCCTGCTCTGAGCACAGAAACAGTGCAGGATCCAGAGCATGCAGGTCTCATCCCAACATCTGCTTCTGTCTCTATCAGCTGCACTCATTTCTTTTCTTAGTACTGATCCATGACCTTGTTTTGTTTTCATGTTCCTCAGACAGTTCCTGACAAACACATTTTCAAGTGGAGATACAGAGAAAGCTTTGAAGCTGTCCTTAATGACAGCCCATCCTCAATGCTCAGACAACATCTGGAATGATCTTGGTCCATGTTACACATATACACGTATTTTTAATATACACATATTTTTAAAATCTAAAACCTTTGGCTGAACTAATCTAGATTATGATGATGTTCTATTTAATTCACAGATATCAGTCATCATTTGAGGACAAGTGATTCAGGACTCGCAGTGACGGACAGGAACGAGTACTACACGAGAGGGTTTAAAGACATGGTGAAAAAATACAGTAAATGGGATCTCATTAACCAAGAACAATCCATCCGACTACTACAATGGGTGCACAGAGACTTATTTCTGAACACTTCTACCGTAGAGTATAAAGAAATTATGAGTGCTATAAAAAATGCAAAAAAGAAAAGGAACACAAGCAGAGATAAACTCTGAGCAGAAAGAAATGTTCACTTACCCTTAATTCACTGTTCCACATTTGATTGACAAAATGCCTTGATTAGGATTATTTTAAATAAAGAAAGGTTTTAGATTTGGAAAACGCAAAGCTATTAGCATCTGAATCTAGCATGCTTAGTGTTAATTTATAAATATATTTGCAGTCTAATTGTATTATTCCTTTAACTAGAGCAAGAGTAGTTGTTGTACACTTATTCCAGAGAAGACCAGGAGACTTGGATTTCCTGCAGCAGCAGTCTTTATTGTAGAAACAAGATTGGCACGGGCGCTGCAGTCATCAAGTCTAACTTAAAGTTATCAAGATAACCGTCTTACTTGGACGACTTTATCCTACAAATGAGTTCACACCTCATACTTGGCATTCCTTCTTGACTCAAAACTTGAAGTGAATCCTGACCAAATGGCCACCTTAAACAATGGGTCAAAAGAGACATGATATACTGAGTTATCCTGCCCTTTCCTGTCCTATTAATGTGGATTTAACTAGCTTTGTAACTTGATTTGGTTTCTAAAGGATACAAAAAACAAAAAATATACTTGAAATAAAAGGATATAAAACAATGACTTTTTTCCCACAGTAGCATTAATTTGGGAATGAATCTGTGTGTTTTTGGGTGAATCTTTTAGGTGAATCTTTTCACCTCTAAGCACTGAATTGTTTTTGTTCACTTGAGTCCCAACTGTGTACACCTGACTGCTCTGGAAGCTTTTTCCTGCTTGTTAATGATGACATTACAGTGAAGGCTGTGGAGGAGCAGGTCATGGGTTGGAAAGTGGTACTGATTGTGAACAAGTGAACCAGGTGAACAAACGAGGCTCTGTGGATGCACTGATATTTCAGCTGATTTATACATGTTGTATTTCTTGCAAATTAACTCATACTAAACAAAATGAAATAACTTCAGAATATAAAAGAATATAAAAAAATTCTATTGCCATCTCTCTGCCATCTCTGTTAAATCTCACTCCATTCATGAAAGATAATGATACTACTACTACTACTACTACTACTAATAATAATAATAATACATTATATAATGATATAATAATATAATAATCTCATTAAGGACATGGGCTAGCTTCCTTCAAAATTAGGGCACATTGTAAATAAAATAAAGATATAAAAGAGGAGACAGAACCTTAGACACTAATCACACACATGTAAGTATATTATCATAAAATAAGAAAGACATGACTAACACATTGTTATACAGTAAAACAGATTGTTGGTTCAAATGAATGTATTGACTTTACATGTAGAGATTGTTTTCTTCTGTTAATAAAGTTTGTTTCTTTTTCATACACACACTGGTCTTAACACTGACGTGAACTTTACAGATCATGATGATAATTTGATCTCATGCTGTGTGTGTTTCTTCTGTTTACAGCTTTATCTTTTATAAAATTTGTAATTACTTTATACTCCTCTGCAGACGGGTCTGAATATCTCTCCCCTTTCACCCACTCCAGCAGGCGAGCTGTTTGGTTTTGGTTGATCAGATTCTTCCTGCTGTATTCATGTACAAGTTTATCAAATCCATCCTTGTAGTATTTGTTACAGTCAATCACTGAAAGTCCAGAAGTCTTGGATTCAAAATTATGTTTGATTTCTGCAATAAAAACAGATTATGAGAATAAATGAGTTTGGGTCAGTGGTCAGTGCAGTAGAAATTTAGCTTGAATTATACACTGTTGAAAAAAATTATAGATTGAAAATAAACTAGGAATTTAAAATCTAAACAAAATCATTAAAATTTCCTTAATGTCCTCCAAATTAGCATATTGCATTTTTTGTATTTGCTATAAACTATGAAACTCTTCAAATGTCCCTCTAAACTAAATTAAATATATTTACATATCTTAGGAAAGAAACTGTGTAAAAAAAAAAACAGACTTTGCACATGAGATAAAGATGGATTAAAATATCAATAACAGAAACACTAAGTTAGCAGGTTTAGGTAACAAAATCTAGAGGTACCGAGACTCTCCCGGATTGTCCGTGAACATCCAGGATGAGCGAGTATGAATGACAGCTTCAGCACTTTCTCCATGTCTCCACTTGCTAAGGTTTTTGTCACCAAAGCTCTGAGGAACATAAATGTATTTAATGTTAGCAGCTTCCATTTTACTGGAGAAAGGTTCAGGATGTTTGAGGAAGAATTCAGACCTGCTTGCTCTGGATTCAGCACTGCTTCCGCTGGTCATGGCACATCGGTGATGAAAATAGAGCGTGTTCATGCAGACCTGATTTTTGCCATTCTGGTCCTTGCTCATGTTCATCACAAACTCATAAACTTTCTCATTGTTTGTTTTGAGAAATTTCATCAATTCTTTATTTTTTACGAGATTACTTATACTACTCTTTGCTGGAATGTGGTCTGCTTCGACCACTCCTGGAGTGGGTTTGTCCATATTCAAAAGGCTGCGTAATATTAGAAAAAAAGCACAAAATTTATTGTTGTTATTCTTTTTGAGTAAGGTACCAGAATCCAACAGGTCTTTTCAGGCTGTCTCATAAATGATATTATTAATATAAAAGTCTAAAAAACATTTTTAGATCAATCAAATCCAGTTACCTCTCGTATTCTGCAACTTCTCCCAAGCAGTAGGCATTAATAATGTCCTGTAGACTTTTGCCGTTAATATAGTTTTTAAACTTCTCCAGGTCTCCTTTCCTTACTCCAGCTTCGATTTTAAATTTATTGGCGCTATTTGTCCAGTTGAACATGTTCTGAATCTTCACAGCCTCAATGTATTTATATGGATTGGCTAGAATCTAACACCCACACACACACACACACACACACACACAAACTGTGCTAAAGAAATGCTATAAAGCAGAGATGCTATTAAAAATCAACATTTACAAAATATTAAGTATCATTTAATATTAGAATAATATATGATAACTTGTCTGTTTTTGTAAACCCAATGAATCAAATACTATGCATAAATGAACTTGACCACTTTTACTAAACACTGAATTTAACCCAAGGAACATTTGCAAGATTCCACTGACTCCAATAAAACAGGAACACTATACCAGGTTACATATGCAACCCAGTTCTCTGAGATGGGAATGAGACGTTTTGTCGATTTTACACTATGGGAACAATTTTTCTTTGAGCAAGTTGTGTCTGAAGCTCTTTGTTCACACACGTTAATTTAGTGGCTCGAAAAGGACAGGTGGTGAAGTATTTACACACAAGCCATAAAAGGGCCATAAAAAGGCATCTTCATCACATTGTTGAAGCTTCTGTTTGTATGTAGGAGGCATGAATGGACACCCGAGGTGTGGCAATTGATGCATAGTATTGCTACCTTCTCAGGGAACCAGGTGCAGACTATCCTCCTCTGTCAACTTGTGGGAAGAAGGCAGAAGGGGAGACTGCAGAAACTCTAGCACTGTATTGACCGGGTAGTGAACTGGATCCTGACAGAATTCATCATGAAAGAGGTGTTAAAGCTTCCACTTCAGAGCATACAGCTTCCTAGTGGAGAGAGCCCTAGCATTTAATAGGGTCACCATCACCTCAGATAAGGCGCCTGTCTCTAGGAACTGGTCCCCCTCAGGAACCAGACCCAGAGGGGCGGGGTGTAGGATTGCCTGAACCAAAGTCAAGTGGGCCAACGAAGATCCACTACCTGCATCCTGATTTACATGCCCTGGGATGAAATTTGCTCTCAGCAAAAAAACCTGGTCTTTGCCCAGAGCAGAATCTGTTGTGCCAGACCACCCTGATTATTGATATAGGAAACCACCGCAGTGCTGTCCCTTGTGGTGTAGGAGAAAGTGTTTAAATGCTAGAAACACGGCCCGCATTTCCAGGCAATATCTGTGACATGGGAGAAATGGGCCCTCCCATAGACCCTGGGTAGGGCTAGGGCAAGGCCAGGAACCAGGGTCTTTTCCACATTAGAAGGGATAACTTTGGCTGCTGCTGCCATGAGGCTGAGCACTCTCTGTGCCTTGGTGACAGAGAGGCCTCGGCCTAGCCGTATAGCTTTAACAGCTGACAAAGATGGAAGCCACCTGATTGGGAGTAAAACATGCCCACCTCATGGTGGAGTTCCAAACAAACCCCTTAAAGGTGGTTCTCTGAGAAGGATAAAGCACACAATTTCATGGGTTAAACCTGAGTCCTAGAAACCACATATTGGCATGCACAGTATCTCAATGCCTGGCCACCATAGCTTTTGGCTGGGCCAGAAAGTGAGGCATCCGTTGAAAGAATCCTGAGATGATGACATGCTCCAAGAGTAGGACATAAGGTCAGGAACCGGGTTCTTTTCTACATAAGAAGGGTATGAAGCCCATGGAGCATAGTCCTTATGAACCTGAGGGGATGTCTGCAGAAATGAAAGCCCACACCCCTGAGCCAGAGCTGGAGCTGCCTCATGTGAATCATTCCCAAAGGAATAATATTGGCTGATGCCCTGGGAACAGAGAGGGAGACAGTGGGAGACTGACGTTCCCACATCATGGTGGGGTTCCAAACAAACCCCAGAAAGGTAGATCTTTCACACACTTTCCTGGGTTCAACCTGAGGCCTAGAGACCTCATATGGGCAAACACAGCATCTCGATGACTGGCCTTCAAGTGGACCAGAATGGGCCATTTGTCCAGGTAATTCAGTAAATGGATGCCCAGGAGACACAGCGGTGCCAGGGCAGCATCCATGTACTTTGTGAATGTGCATGGTGAATGGACTAGGCCAAAAAGTGAGAACACAATACTGGTAAGTGAACCTAAGGAACTCTCTGTGTTCTGACAGAGAGTAGCTATGTGAAAATAAGCATTCCTCGGACCTGATCTGGGACGCATTAACCTTGAGAGTGAACATCCTGAACTTGTAAGTCTTCAAAGTACAGTCCAGAGCCTACAGGTTCAAAATTGGACGTATACCTCCTTCTTCCCTAGGAACAACAAAATATCATCTGCAAAAGCCAGTGTCACGATCTGAGAGTGGAACATGTTCTATGGCCCCTTTCCTCAGTGGGGGACAGGAGGTGAACTGGATCCTGTATTCTTTTCCCATGGTATCCAGGACCCACTGAGACATAGCTGGCAGAAGTTCCCATGCTGCCAAGATGTCTGAGAGTGGTGACAGCCTTGCGTTGATCTCTCTGGTGCTATGAAAAATTGCAATCATTTACAATACACACAATCAGCTCCTTGGAAGGGAACTGCTACCTGCACAAGACCCAAGACCAAAAATGGGCCGAGTCAGTTCTGTGACTGGCTGGCTATTATAAAATATTTGCATTTAATACTTTAAAAGTCACCAGCCAGCTGACTGACATCACTAGAGAGCCCCTAATGGACAAAAAGATGTGAACATGCTTTTTGTCCATTACACCAGTGTGCTTGATGCAGACTAAAGTGTTGGACAAAGGACTATGAACCATTTTTGTCCCAGGTGGTGTATTGGGAAGAACAGCCTGTCCTGCACATCAACCAGAAGCTCTCACTGAGGGAGAGTAAGTACAGCCAGTGTTGTATAAAGTATCCAAAAGCCATACTTGAGTAAAAGTAGAGGAATTTTTTTAAAAAATGACTCAAGTAAAAGTTAAAGTCACCCATTATAATTCTAACAGTAAAAGTATTAAAGTATCCGAAATAAACTGTTCTTAAATATCAAACATATTTTCATGAATGTATTCAAGTATGGAAAGCAAAAATAGAAGTAAATCACTTTAATAAAAAAGCAAGACTGAGAATTATGAATTTTATTCTGTGGTGCTTCTTTTCTTGAACTTTTCAATGAGTTCACCACCTAAAAAATTAAAACTTGCATGAAAGAAAGAAGAGGCCTTTAGAACTTAGCGAAGTGTATTGTAATAAACTGTACAGTATCAGTGTTTCTGTGCATGTGCCCTTGTAACACTGTCTGTGACATTTATAAATAATCATCATATTCTATTTGAAAAATGCTAAACTATACAAATGCATCAATGGTTTGGGCTGTCCCTGAGAGAAAAACAGAAACCACAACTATCCAGGGATGACTAATGCCATGTTACATACCACACTAGCCAAATAACAAGTGACGTCAGCTTTGTGTAACAGTAATACAGTATAACAGATATAGCTAAAGACAGTGTTAGCTAATGTTAATGTTACATGAACCGACCTACACAGCATGGCTAGACAGACCGATTTTTTTGTAGTACGTTCTTTGTGCAGGAGCTTGCGGGCGTTCATGTTCCCCTTTCAGTGCTGTACCTGCTAGGTATATAAAAGCCGTGCCCTTACAATATATGTAACAGAAACTTACTGTTTTTTTTGCATTAAGTAATGAAAATGAGAAAGCATGTCTGATCATCATGTGTGTGCTCCTGCACACTCTTGTACTGCTTACTGGGTCACACCTTTCATCTCCTTTTCGCTACTAATTATATCAGCTACCAACACACAGATCACTTTTTAGTATCTGAAACTTCATCTTTTCAATTTCAAGATGGCCGACAAGTTGTGGGCACAGATGACTGTGACAGATTTGCTCTCCCACTAATGAGGGGAGTCACCTGAGGCCGAAGGCTCCTTGTCCTAAGTCAGGCAGTGGGGATACATTACGCACCAATAGGAGATATACACTATTACTTCTGTAATAGTATTGTTACTTTATAATCTCTTACCTCCTGACTGACTTTGCACCGGAGTTCTGTGGCTTTTTGTTGTACAACATCATTTGGGTCATTAGTCGTTGCTTGAATGACAGCATGGAAAAGACAGTTTTGATTTGAGGAGTTCACAGTTTCTCGTGAACCGTCAGGGCGAATAATATCAATGTGGCCAGTATGTGGTGTTTCTTTACCGATAGCCATATATTTCAATTTGCTCCATATTCCTCTTGTTCTGTAAGACACAATGCACAAAAATGTCAACAAGGGTACCAACAAATTAAATGCCTGGATACTGACTTTGTAGAAAATACAGCTTACCCTGGAGAAGTCTGAGGAGTTTTTGTCAGCACAAGTTTGATAGTACCAGCTTCTGGGTCAGTACCTGGGTAAGTTTCCTCTGTAAGAAGTTTTCCTTTATCATCTACTACAGTTAAACAAATCCCTTTTCCATCCAACAAGTTGCTTTTTGTAAGAACATGGACCTCAAACGCTGTTGCTGGCTTTTGTTCATCACTAATTTCATTAGCATAGCACTTGAGATCATTTAGTTCTTTTTCAGTCAGAGATCTTTCCTTTATTTCAGGGGCAGATTTCAGATCATGATGATGCTGCTGATTGACAAAGAAACTTTGGGTGTTATGCCTTCCCAGTAAATTTCCAACTACTTTTCCAGTAACAGAGTTTAGCCGTTGAGTGAACGTTTTTGTAAACAAGGAGGTGGCTGACCCAGAAAAACTCTGCACCATGCTTTGGGAAAGAACTTCTGAAATTAAGTCAATGAGATCATCTTTAAGCTGTTCCACACCTTTCAGTTTGTCCCTTCCATCATTGTCATATGTCTCAAATAAAGGTTCCTCATCCATGGACTTTAAAAATGCAGGAACAAAATTATTGTCAATGGTCTGTTTAGTAGGAATGGAGGAGTACATTTCATACATGGTCATGAACTTGCTTGTAGCACTCAGAAGGCTCTTGATGCAGGTATAAGGTCGGTGTGCAAAATACTCTGCTGATTTGTCCCACACCTGTGAGAGTGTGTTAATCACCTGATGTATCTGTTTACAGTTTACTATGAGATCATTTATGACAATGTTTGTATTGAAAACTATATAGTCCTTCATTTCCTTATCTAGGGATTTGTTGATTTTGTAACAACCAGATTCTTTCTGCAAGGCAGCCTTTGGAATTCCTGAGCTGATGAAATCTGTGAGCGCTCGCACAAACTTTTTATTTTGGCGTAATGTTGAATGGACAGATTCTTTGAAAGTATGTTGAAATCCTTGCTGGAATGTCTTTTGAACTGTAGCATCAATGCATGTGTTCAAAGCAGTGTTTACACCTTGAATAGCCAATTCCTGAACAGCATATTTACTCGCATACTGTAAATTCAGTTTGCCAATGGTCTTTGTGATGTTCGTTACACTTATTGATGACACCATTGATTTGGCTGATTTACATGTGGAAACAAACATGTTTTTTCTGGATCTGAGGGCACTAGATGCAACACTTTTTAGGGATTTGGTGCCATTGAGAATATTACCTGTAGCACTTTTCACAGAGGAGAATGATCTTTTGAGAACCCTGAATCCACCACAGGCCAAAGAAATTCCTAGACTTATTGCTTTAGATATCGCCCACGATGCCCAATCAAATGTACCTTTTATCATACCCATGACTCCAGAGATCATGTCAGACACACCTTCTGAGATCAAGCCAAGTCCAAATGAGGACATGGAACCAGCTGACAGAGTGCACACTAGAACTCCTGCTACAATCTGAAGCACACCAAGAAAACAACAAATCAGGGCATCAACTGAGAATTTGGGCTTTTGTTTCACCTCAAACACAAGTGCGAGGCCATAATTACGAAAGAGGCTGAGTTCACTAGAAGACACAAAATCCTCCTCAGATGACAAACTGTAAAGAGTCAACTCTACGGTTTTGAAGTCTCCACTGCCTGACCCAAGCATGTCAAGCATTTTGTTGATATTTTGTTTCCATGAGTTAAATATGTTCATCCTTTCCTGCATTTGTATGTGGAAGTTACAGCTGCCACTGTGATGTGGTTCAAAATCTCGAGTAACAGACAAAGAACAGAAGCTCAGTGTTCTGGTTGTTTCAGATATGTAAACATCTATGGCTTTCTCTGCCTCCCTGAGTAAGGAACGTGCCTCACTTTTGTAGCCTTCTTTGGCCAAGTTAATTGTAATGTAGGCCTGATTATACAGTGCAGCAGCTCTGTAGTAGTTGTCTGATTCAGAGGCTTTTTTCCAGTAGACTTTCGCTCCATAGTGACATTTGTTTTTGTTTTGAAGGTGCAAGGCAGTTCTTCCTAAAGCCTGCTGTATGTGGTCATAAAAGTTTTCACTATGACCTTGTAAGAGTTTGTTACTTGTGTCCTGCAAGTGCTGGATGAGGTCTTCTTTCAGTTCTTTAAAGTCACTGTGTATGTTAATCTGATCCGTATGAAGTATCAGCCATGTACCCCATGATTCCTTCAAAGCATTCAGTGCTGGGTGATAGTCCATCTTAGGGTGAAAGGATTCAAAGTAACTATGGACATCTTTTACTTTCACTTCAAAGAGATCTGTCTTCTCTCTTGTACTGTAATGTTTGTCAAAGTCATTAAGGAACTGACAAAATGTAGAGAACAGCTCTTCCTTCATTTCAATTTCAGCTAGTTTCTCCTTCTCCATGTCTTTTATTCGATTGACTTCAAATTCTTCTCTGAGTTTCCTCATGATTTCAATAGAATGGCCTCGGTAGGCCATGGCTAGACGATCATGGTTCAGTATTACCTGGACCATTCCAGGGGTTCCTTTTCGACCTGTTCGTCCAAAGACTTGTTTCTCGACTCTTCGATTATTGGGAAAGTATGTGAGGAGCACAAAGAGACCGCCGCAGCGGTTAACCTCATCTGTGACCTTAATGTCTGTACCACGTCCTCCAAGGTTAGTGGTAATAATGATCTGTCCCTTGCCGAACTCCTGGTTCTCGATGTTGTGGCTCTCGCTCATTGTGTACATTGTAACTGAATATTTGGTTTCTTCTGTAATTTTTTCAATGAGTGAATTTGCTGTGTTGACGTCCTCACACACGACTAACACCACCTGTCCTCGTTTACACGTTTTTGAGACCATGACACAAATAGTTTGGATCCATCGTTCAGTACCTCCACTCACCTGTACTGCAGGCAGCTCAGTAACCTTCTGACGTTGATGAGCTGGTATGACATAGCTGTCTGT
>JAOTRN010018351.1:0-11661 GCA_028566695.1 Bagroides melapterus | reverse complement strand
TGAGGTAAGAGGGAGCTGGTCCATTGATGGCTTTGTAGGCAAGCATCAGTGTTTTGAATCTGATGCGTACAGCTACCAGGAGCCAGTGTGTGATCAAATATGGCTGAATAGTTCTGATGTTGTAGAGAAGAAACCGTCAAGACCGTCAGTTCTGTTACTCATAGTTACTCGGTGTGACTTGTTAATGCTGTTTGTTATCCACCTATCAGGAATTTTTGTTAGCTGAAACTATGGTGAAGGTGTGAATATGTTGTTTTTTGTTTGTGTGGAGGGAGAGTTCACAGTGCAATAGTCAAAGCTGTCAATGTTACCAATTCGACAGTATTTACATGAAATTATGGTGTGTGTGTGTGTGTGTGTAGCTCCATGTTGGTAGAGCAGATGTTGCCCCCTGCTGGGCAAAAGGCATATCACAAGTGTAAAACGTTCACAAGTGTGTAGCTGAAAAAAATGGTGTTATCATTTTACACTTTATGCTTTATAAGCAGACAAAACAGACCAGGTCAATTTGACCCTGGGGGACAACAGGTGTGACTATTTGCTGCCATATAAACAAGAAATGGTTTCAAAACAATATCCTGACTAAAATTTGACATATACCAGTCTGTGATATTCCATCTACTTATGTGCCTCTGATCATAACCATAGTGAAAATAATTCAGAATGTATTAATTCAGAATGTATGCTTTTTTTAATTAAAAAATGAGGTGTAATTTTATATAAATGAGGTTTATCATACTTTATTATCATAAAATAGGTGAAAAATATGTGATTGTGTTGGAAACAAGTAGAATAAAAAGTGAAAAAAATGGTGTTCATTCTTTATAAGCAGTCAAAACAGTCCAGATCTGTGAATTTTTGTTAGCTGAAACTATGGTGAAGGTGTGAATATGCTATTAAAGTGAATTGTGTTGTGATTTGTTTGTATGCAGGGAGAGTTCACAGTGCAATAGTGAAAGCTGTCAATGCTACCAATTTGACAGTACATGTCGAGTGAAAGGAGACAGAGACCAAAATTAAAAATAGGTTGGGCAAAATACATCATCATCACATATTCACTGCTGTTTGTAGTGTGTACATGCTTGTGATAGTTATTTAGTGTCTTTAATGTCAACTAGATTGACTTCAGTGACATCTGTCACCTCAATTCTGATGGGATACCTGGAGGTGTATACTTATTTTCCCCTTTTAATGTGTTCAAAAAATTGGACAAAAAGAAAAAACTTACAGTAGCATGGTTGCTGCACAAGTGTGCACAATGTTTCACAATGGATCATGCAACTGTACTCAGAAGGAACCAATCACATCTGGTATTATTTTCAAAAGTAAATATCAGGCACCTGTCATCAGTGAAGTGATTCTGATTGGCCCTACATAAGGATCAGTAATGATTTCCTCCAACACACTGAAGATGAAAAAACATGTATGGAATTTCACTCTTGAATGGTATCTATCAGGTGATTGGGTACAAGAACTTCCAGATGCAGTATATTTGAAAAGTTAAATAATTTATGGGAAGCACTGCACCTGCTTATGTTTTTATTTATCCTTAATATGGAGATATGAACCACCCTTACAAGAGTATTGGAAGACTGTGGAGAAATTTTAAGTGATCCTGTAAATGGATTAAGAAAATATCATACCAACAAAATACAATACCAATTAGACACTATAACATCCCCTAAAAAGGACCGTCAATGTTTTTTTTTTTTTTACTATTTAAAGGAATTACCATGTGCAGTACAAGGTATTGTATAATACAAGGTATTGTAATATTTATTCACTCAGATCAATGCATTTCATTTTGTGTAAGAAAATATATTGAAAAATATATGATTTGTTTGTTACTTTTGTTGCAGGTCACCAGTGTTTACACTGTAAACGAATGACAGCCAGTTGGCCCCTGATGGTGTTTTACAACATGCGTGATGTGTCTGCATACAACTCCTTTGGGCTGTGGAGAGAGATGGACCCAAGCTGGAATCAGGGGAGGTGCCACAAGAGGAGGCTGTTCCTTGAGGAACACGCCAGCCTCTGCCAGCTTGGTCATGGAAGTCCAGCAGGGTGCATCAACCTCTGCAGCTGCCCCCCTCCACCCAACTGCTCCTCCTCAACCATCACCCAAATGACACCAAAACCAGGTGGCAAAAATGCGATGTGCATATTTGCAAAACCATCGTAACCTGTCGCTCATGCAAATAAAGACACACACTTTGGCTGTTAATTACATGTTTATAAAGAAGTTCAAAATGGGTTTGAAATAAAATACATGTTGTGTTTTGCAAATCATATTTGTTTACTCTCTCTTATTCATGAATATAGTTGCATCAGCTTTGTCCTACATGTTTGACATATACCAGTCAGTGATTATCCAAAATAATATTTAATCATTTCTGCTCATTTTACTCAAAAACATTGCATAATTTCATGTAAATGAGGTTTATGAATTATGGTGTGTGTGTGTGTGTGTAGCCCCATGTTTTTTTAGATCAGATGTTGTCCCCTGCTGGGCAAAAGGCATATCACAAGTGTAAAATGTTCAAAACTGTGATAATTTTACACTTTATGTTTTATAAATTGATTGTGACTATTTGCTGCCATAAAAAAATGAAATGGTTTCAAAACAATATCCTGACTAAACTTTGACATATACCAGTCTGTGATATTCCATCTACTTATGTGCCTCTGATCATAACCATGGTGAAAATAATTCAGAATTTACGCTTTTTTTTTTTAAAATTAAAAAACAAGGTATAATTTTATATAATTGAGGTTTATCATACCAAATATTATAAAAATAAGTGAAAAATATGTGATTATTGGAAACAAGTAGAGTAAAAAGTGGGAAAAAATGGCGATCATGTATACCTCATTTTTTAAAAGCAGTCAAAACAGTCCAGGTCAATTTCACCTGGGAGGACAAAAGCTGTATAGCAAATGGGAAGCCATTACATAGGTTAATAAACTATTTAAGCTAATGCACAAATTGAGATCTTTATATATTTTTCCTTCAAACCAGATAAGGTGTAGCTGAGAAACTATGATGAGTCTAGGTGAGAAACCATGATGAGACATGCTACACCACATGTTCGAGTTTTTATCAAAAATGCTTGTCTTGAGCTTAACTCATGGTAACCTTGTTTGTGTCACATTATCAAACTGTTGTATCTGCTAACTGTAAAGTTGGATGATTTACAAGTCTGTCTAGATTGTTTGTAGGATTTCTATGGAGTTTTTACTGCAAGATCCTGAAATAGGAATGAATCTCATGGGATGAACAGCAGTTTAGTTTTGCTGGTATAAGGTTTCAGCTGATGAGCTACCATCCATTATATGTCAGACATGCTGAGAGCTGAGTGGTTGAGGGATTAAAGGACAGGGTACCTTGAGTGTCATCTGCATAACAGTATGAAAACCATACAAACAGGGGTATGGTCACATCAAGGTCTAGGTTAAATGGCTGATACAAGTTTTCTATAACTGCTTCCTGTTTGAAGTATGTTTACGGGTATTTCAGGGTAAATTAATTATGAAACTGTTTATGTTAAAAAAGGGCAGACAGTGGATTCTTTCTAAAATGCTTATCTTCTTACAGAAAGCTTCAAAGTGCAGCAAGGTAAAGTCAGACAAGATATTAGAGCTATGTTGCATTACAAACAGGCTGTCAAACTTTTTTTTTTTAAATATTTGGATGAAATGCAAACTACTTATCCTGTATATGGTTTATGTGCTGGGAGATATGGTAAGTTCTGAGTCATATTATATATAAAGTCATATTTTTCCATGACCTCTCTAACTGGATCATGGATCTGTTCATCAGATGCCCACTTCTGCTCTTTTTTTAAACTACAGCATAGGGAGGTTCACTAGCATATTTGCCCTAGTAATGTGTTGCATGTGAGCCCTGAGCATTCATGTGTCTGTTGGCCTCGAGCTCTGTTTGACTCTCCTCTCTCGCTGGATTCCGTCGGAATTGGCAGCGGCTGCTGCTCGGTTCGCATCACCTTCACAGACTAAATAAACAGACAGAACCACCCAGTGAGTCCGATCGAGCACAGCGACCTCTGTTTTCTTTTCTTCATTGTGCGGGTTCCCTTTGCCCCCTTCTTATTGCCCTATTTGACTCTGCCAATAGTAAAGGGCAAATCCCAATTGAAGCTTTGTGGTTGCAGATTTGTACTATAAGTATAAAGATGAAAAATACACTCAGCCTTGAAGGTGATGGTTGTAGCTAAGATGTGCAGGTTGCTGCAACAAAATGCATCTTCAATACAGTGTATGTCTTTTCCGTATATATGTGTGTGTCGAGAAACAGGTTCATGTCTTATCTAGCACATGTATACACAAACCCAAGGCTGGAACAAGGACTTCTTTGTCCCTCTCTAAGCTGACAAAGAATTGCTAAAAGAGCACATAATCATTATATAGAAATACTCATAAGAGTAAAATTTCCATCACATTTCTCTCATTTCAAATTTTTTTTTATATCATATCAACATGCAATTTCTTAAAGCATTTAAAAAGACAGTCTTACAGAAAACATCAGACATCACCTTTCCATTGGGCTTTTCAATGAGATCTTCATTTACTAAAACTTAGATGTTTTTCTTCTGACGTTTCAGTTCTTCAACTCTCCCAAACCATTCTGTAATTGCCACAGGAATTCCTGCTCCAATGTGTAGGTCCACTCCCACACAACGAGCTGGGGAATGATTTCGTGGTACAGAGAACAAGTGAGAATAAGGAGTGTGTTCACTTTAAAGTAAACTGTTAGGATATTCAAAATGTTTCTAGGGTGATTCATGTGAATAGCACTAAACATTAAGTGAACCTTTACCCTTCTTGACGTACAGTATATCGGGGCTCAGAGTGCAGGCACTGCTCTTATGCACTCCCACCTCACCGGAGCTCTGGGACACTACCCGGCTCCTCACCTAGTCTCTTTTAGGTTCTGGAACTCTGGCTGGCATGGATACATGTTACTCTAGACTGCTATTTTCACAGCGGTGGGCTTAGTCAGCAAAATCTGGAATGGTCTGAGCAAGAGCTTGGCCTTCCAGTTCTTTATCCTGAAGTCCTTCAGGTCATGCAATGTATCTCCATGTGGTTTAGGAAAGGCATCTTTCACCTGTCTGTGAACATCAGATAACACAGAGGACAAGTTTATGCAATAGTTGAACATTTCATCTTCACATTCTACAATATTGGGTCTCTGGCTTCCTGGAGGACCCACTACCGTGATCAGTGGCCTGCCAAAAATGATTTCAAGTGGACTTAGGTTAGCCCTACCTCTTGTCCGTTCTCACATGTGCATTAACACTAATGGGAAAGCTTGATAGGCCTGTTTCAGCACAGCATTTTGCTAATTTATTTTTTAGTGTGTTATTCTCCCTTTTCTACTGCTCCACAACTAGCTGGTTGCTAGACACAGTGTTGTTTTAGGTCAAACCATAAGTATTCACTGATTTTCTGTAGAGTCTGGATCATGAATGGGGTTCTATTATCACTGCCAATTTTCTCAGGAATTCCCCACCGTGGAGTAATTTCATTGAGTAATGCATTTGCTACTGCACTAGCATCTTGCTTAGATGTAGGGAAGACCTCTACCCATTAAGAGAGCATGGCTAAATAACCAGACAATATTTTTTGTCTTCACTAGGTGTTAGCTCAATAAAGTCCATCTGCAAATGTTCAAATGGTCTTTGTGGTGGCGGATGTGTGCTCTGAGTGACCTGAAAGTGAGCCTCGAGGATGACATAATCTAAAACGAACATTCTATAATATGAGCACAATTGTAGGAAAGACATTAACTGTTTCTTAGTAACTGGTTTGTGAATTCTCTAAATTGCCCCTACTCTGCTCAACTCAAGTATTTTACCTTCTGCAGAAATTAGATGTCCTAGGAAATACACATCTTGTTGAACAAATTGTAATATGGACAGGCTCACTTTGCGCTGCTCTTTAGCAAGGTGACATAATAATGCCACTGTATCTGTTTCACACTGTTTTTTTGTGGGAGCAGCCAATAAACAATCATCATGCACTGCAGTAAAAACGGACCCCAGGGTCAAGTCAAGGTGTTCCAGACTTGTTTCTAAGCACTTCATTGTATATGGTCGGTGACTCACAATAGCCCTGACATAAGCGTGTGAATGTGTACGTTTTCCCATTGAAGGTGAAGGTGAAACCAAAATTGACTGTCAGGGTGTACCAGTTCACTAAAGAATGCATTGGCTAAATTAACAGAAAACCATGTTCTGTCTGCTGGGATTTGGGACAAGATGGTGTATGGGTTTGGGACACTAGGTGCTCGCTGAATTATCATGAACATCACTGACCACTTTCAAATCCTGTAAAAATCTCCACTCCCCTGTAGCTCTTATTTTCTTTACTTGTAAGGTTGGTGTTCGCACAGGAGACGTCCTGGCATTATAACCACATCTTTTAAGTGGGAGTTGAACACTGGTGTTATACCTGCTATAGCTTTTGGTTTTAGGGGATATTGAGCCTTCTTTGGAAAGTAATCAGACTTAATTTTCACTGTAGGGCAATTTTTACTCTAACCTACATCGTATTTTCTACTCTCACCCACATCTCTTTGGGCACCTTTTTCAATTGCACGTCTGAAGATTCTAGTTTGGGCAAAGCCAAGTCTGACACCTTTATTTCAAACCACAGGTTAGGATCTGATCTGTCATCAGAGAGGATCGCCACACCAGCACACCAGGCAGCCAATTCAGTGGTGTGCTATAGGCATTCAATTTTGGGCTGTAAAGAACAGCTGGCTGCTCGGTTTGTTCCCAATCATGAGTCCAAGTGACCTGTAACATCCATTTTCCCACTCATCATTGGCATGTTTGGCTAAGGAGATATGTGGAGATGCATGGTCTATTTGGAATGGATGTGGATAACCAGCTGAAACTAAAACTCGAGATAAAGCTACCTTTACAGCACATCTGTTCGCACTCAATATCAAACGCTTCAATATCAGTATGTCAGTACTTCCTGAACTACTCTCTCATAGGAACCAGATGAGAGATGTCTATGTATATGTGTAGTGTAGCACTTCCAGTTTCATGTAGAATGTGTGAGAGAGGAGTTACACAATTTCCATTCGTACACATAAAGCAGGGATGTAGGATCATATTTCACAAAACAAGAATCATCTCCCCATTTTATTTTAAAGCCTAGTGACATGCTGATAAGGTTTTAATTTAGTTTTCACATCAAATCTCGACCCAACAGATTATTGATTACTAATGATTATTCCATCATCTATCTATTACAATTTGACCTTGTCATAGTTGCTCAGATCCTTATGTTTGACCATTAGTCTTGTACGTGCTTCACTTGTAAGTGGTTTTAGTGCTGTGGTTTGTCAGTAATTTCTTGACAACCCACTATATATTCCATAAAATGGACAAAGCCTTGTTTTGCTTGTGTGTGAATAGTATAAGACTACCACATAGTGGCCATTTGTGGAACTACATCTTCAGAAAACATCCTGTCATCTATTTCATGTTGCATTTCTAAAGCCCTCAGTACAGGTAGATCACTTTTTGTCCTTGTTTAGTAGAAGCATTACAGTTCATTTTAGGATGCAGAGTGATTACTTATTTGTTTAATGTGCTCCTTCTATACATTATGTTGGTTTTATCTCAGATCTGTGAACACAATTTAAAACAGTACCATATGAACCACATACAAAACACTGAGGTGATGACTGAAGAGTAAACAAGAGAACTACATCCTCTCACCATGATGTGTAACACATTTCTTTAAAAAAGGGGGTAAAAAGAAAAAAGCACACATTTAAAGAATAAAGAAAGGCCATCTGTGCCATGTATTAGCAGATTTGTTATTACAGTAGAAACGTCCACAGTCTCTCTCACACACAACAAACTGCTAGAGCAAGAGGAAGAGAGAATGAATACACAAATGCATGGGAGATATTCAGATGTGAAATTATTATATATAACTATGCATGGTACTTTATTCCAACCCCAACCTCTTAAAATATTCTGTACATATTTAGCTACTTATTTACTGCTGGCTTTTAAAAGTTAATAATGTCAAAACGGTTGAACAGTCTGACAAAAATTAAGAGGAGTGCAACTTCAAACTGATGACATCAACCCATCAACCGGGATGTCCACACAGAGAGGATTAACAGCCATTAAAACCAAAGGCCTGTGTGCATAAAAACAACGGAAGTATGATGTACAGGACATTTTTTCAACTAAAAGAATCAGGATTAACAAATCAAAAACAAACTATGACCAGCCAAACCACTCTGCCAGTCAAAGATCGTACTACTTCATATGAGGTGGTGTTTTTAATCGCCAAGGCCAAAAAGACAGTACAATGAACTTGCAATTGATGTACTTTTGCCTGTTGCCTCAAAATGGCTCTGCAAAGCAACATTTTATGTATATACTTACATCAAAAGCAAGTATTGTTCATGCTCATGACAGTGGAAGATGATTTATGATTAGCCATGTGGGGAATCCTACCACGAATTGGCATGCTGTGCTCTCAAAAACAGTCTCAGCGATCACACTGAAGTAGGGATGCTGGTTATATTTATAATATTTATAGTTCATATAACTAATGCAATGGATGAAATGCACAGCACGTATCAATGGTGTTCGCATAATGTTCGGTGTGTGTATGAACCCCTGGTTCAAAGTATAATTGAAACTGACCCCAATATCCAAGTTGTAAGAAAAATTTTCTTTTTATTCTTTTTTTGTCATAAGGATGTAAAATGATCATAGTGTATTTATGATCATCAATCAAAGGCTTAGTGTAGCCAGGACACAAGGTAAATTGAGCGTTTGCAGTACAATGATAGTGTGGAGTGAGAGGACTTAAATACTCTGAGTGTGGGTGGATGTGCTTGTAATTGAGCACAGGTGTGTTTGAACAGAAGAACGGTGACTGTAAATGAGGAAGTGATTGTGCCCTGCAGCCACGTCTGTAGGCCATAGGACATGTTAGAACTACTGAAACTTAAACTCTAATTCCCAACAGAAACAGGATTCATTTTTATTTAAATGAACTGATAAACACAACTCATAAGAATAACAATACGGCAGGAGAGCCTCTTCTCAGTACTCTTAAGCCCTCATTATCTTTAGTTCATGTCCCTAAAACCTTCAAGTTGGTGGTTATTAAGCCCCTTATTAAGACAATTAACCTAATTTAGACCCTAACGAATTATCAAATTACAGACCCATTTCACACCTTCCATTTATTTCTAAAATACTAGAATGTTCAATTATGCTCCATCTTGGAGGAAAACAATATCTTTGAAGAGTCATGTTTCAGGCCATGCATAGCACAGAAACTGCACGTTTTAAAGTCACAAATGTCTTGTTTTTAGCTTTGGACCAAGGCTGCATCTCACTATTAGCTCTACTTGATCTTAGTGCTAAATTTGTCACTATAGATCACAATATACTCCTAGATCACATTCAAAATTACACCGGTATTAAGGGACAGGCATTAGGTTGGTTTAGATCCTGATATCACAAAACTCTGGACCTCTGGTAATTCTCAGAATACCAACATCTACTAAAGTCAGTAGAGCATTTTCATATTTAATCCAACTTTGGAATAGCCTTCCTGACAGTGTTCAGGGCTCAGACAAACTCTCCCAGATTAAATATAGACATGTCTCTTTAGCCAGGCATACACATAATACATCCTATAACCTTGTGCACCAGTAAATCTGATTAAAAGAACATTATTATCAAGTGCTAGGTAATATTATGAAAAGCAGCTAGGCTAATTCCTCTCCACTTGCTACTCTTGTTCTACCCATCCCATGGCATCCAGAAATTGTACCAGCTTCAGTTGTGTTCCACGTCATGATTTTAGACCTTCAGTGAGAAGAGGCTGAAGAATTGATCCATCGCTTTTCCAAGCAAAAACAGGAGGAGTTATAACCCTACGCGAGACGTGACTCAACAGAAATCGCTATCAATCCTCAAAATACATGGTCATTGAAATAACGAAAATAAGACAGAGTGTTTGACTCAATTTTTTTTAGTTCATATTTCCTATCGTATTATTATTTCCCGTGGTGTGACGGCATCAATTTCAACAGCCCATGAGCACCATTCCCGCCACGTTTCTCTGGCGTGCTGCTGTCCACTAACCAAAATCACGGCACTTTGCGCCAGTAGCACCGTCCCCCTGCCAGCGAATGAGTGGACAGAATCAATACACACCTCATATGCAGTGCACTTAAAACAGGACTCAAATAACTAGTCTTATGAAGACATGTCCGCTTTATTTTTTTTTAACCTGGTTACATTTACACGACTCTATGCAAACAATGATCCTGCATTTTCACAGTGACCCAAAGCGCCTCTATTGGCTGGGCTAAAAATAATTACCTACAGCTTGACTTTAATCATTGGCCTGCAAGACCATTCTCCTTCGTACGGAAGCGCTGAACTACCACGGTGAAAGAAAAAGGCTACGGTTCTCGTTATTACGAGAAATTTTCTCTTTATAACGTGTTAACTTTCTCGTTAAAACTAGATAATTTTAACGTAATAACGTTATCGTTTAAACAAGATCATTTTCTCGTTAAAACGAGATCATTAACGAGAAACACTATCAGTTTTTTTTATTTCACCGTGGTAGTGCAGCGCTTCCGTACCGTCGTACTTCCGGTTAGACAACCAATTTCCACAGGGGGATTTTGAAACTTGGCGGTTGAGATTTTTTTTTTTTTTATATTCGAGTGGTTGGTTGTTACGGAAGTCCTTAGAGGCTATGCATTATTATATTATTTCTTTTTTTTTGTCGTGATAACGACTTATTTTTCTTATCTTGAAACAACTTTTTCCCGTTATCTCGACCTAACGAAAGTTGTTTTGTCTTAATAACGACTTAATTTTTCCTCATTATATCGCCATATCAAAAGTTATTTTTGTCCAATTTATGTCCATCATAAATTTAACAGCTGCCTGGAGCAGAGATGGACTTTATCTCTGCATTGAGAGACAGGGGTATACCACAGACGAACCTGACAAAAATGGAGGAAGATAAGGTATGTAACTTGCACAAATGTTAGATTAACATGAGATCAACATTTCCTGTCCTTTTCTAGCTGGAATAATACACAATACACAATGAAACCAGTAATGTCGGATTTGCGAATCTATTACTTAAATTCAAGTCATTTTTATGTATATATCCAATTTTACCTTTATCCAATACAGATTATTTCAAGGCAGCTTGAAATGCATAAAGAGTAAAATGATTCCCTGTTTCATAAAAAAAACAAACAAAAAAAACAATTGATCAATCTGTAAAGAAGCTAAAGAAAAAAGAGAAACGATTCGTTTTAAAGGTGTCATACGATATTTCGACCACTAGAACTCTCAGACCAAAGCAAACATGCTAAGAATATGGGTATTTCATTACTACACTCTACCTTTACGCTGAAAATAGTTGTTTGCTAATTAGATATGGAGAAATCCTATATAGCATCTTTATATAATGGTTGAACGGGTACTGTTTGTAATGTCCGGAGCTAAGTAAAGCACACAGTGAAATCACTGACTTCATCTATTCAATTCAATTCAATTCAATTTTATTTGTATAGCGCTTTTTACAATGGTCATTGTCACAAAGCAGCTGTAC
>JAOTRN010018350.1:0-11664 GCA_028566695.1 Bagroides melapterus | reverse complement strand
TCACCCGTTATCACCCAAATGAGGATGGGTTCTCTGTTGAGTCTGGTTCCTCTCAAGGTTTCTTCCTATTACCATCAAACTGATTCAATGCTCTCACTTTCCATAATTGTCTTTGATTGTGTACAGCTGCTTTGTGAAAATGACCATTGTAAAAAGCGCTATACAAGTAAAATTAAATTGAATTGAATTGAATTGAATTAGGTAAAGAAGCAGATCTAGAGGGTTCATGGGCATAGAGTGTTTGGTGAACTGGGATGTCTGGATGCTGTTTGCATTACAATTCTTGCAACTTGCTCAGGTTTGCTGACTGTGGAGTGGTGGGACCCTTTACCTCCCAGAAACCCCTCATGTCTGTGTCACCTTCTGGCTCTCTCTTAATTATGCTGTGTTGTAAACTTATTCCATTGATTTCCTTGAGCAGTAGTCTTTATTGTAGAAACACAATGAACACAACTCTTACATTTACATTTACATCATTCGGCAGATGCCCTTATCCAGAGCAACGTCCAAAGTGCTTTTAAGTCTGTCCTTGAATACATTAACTCAGCCTAAAACACTGTTCAAAAATTTATTTATTTTTTGTTTGGGACACAACAAACAGGGGAGAAAGTAGTAGTTCAAGTGTTTTGTGAAGAGGTGGGTCTGCAACCATCGTTTGAAGACAGCCAGTGACTCAGCTGTTCGGACCTCTAGAGGAAGTTCATTCCACTACCTGGGTGCCAGAACAGAAAAGAGTCTTGTTGTATGCCTACATCTTACCCTGAGAGATGGTTGGACCAGTCGAGCAGTGCTGGTAGATCTGAGGGTGCAAGGTGCAGTATGAGGAGTGATGAGGGCTTTGAGGTAAGAGGGCGCTGGTCCATTGATGGCTTTGTAGTGTAGCATCTTCAGGTTGGATCATCTGCTTGTATTTTTCTGAACCATAGTGTATGCCATGTGATCATTGAAGTGCATGATATAGATCCACGATACTTTAATTGAAACTTATCAATTTCCCCGACTCCACCACATGTATGCAAATGAGTGCCTGAGAGGAGACAAAGAAACTCCCAAAGAAACATCCAAGCCATGGATTGGTCAATCTGGAAAAACTAAGTGGACCAAGAGAGCTAGCTAGAGCTGCAAAGTTCTTTGCAGAGTTTTTCCTCCATGCAGATTTTCTCCTTGTCAGATTTTCTCCTTGTAGGATTTTCTCAGGAACAAGTCTTTCACTTTCTTCGAGACTTTGCCGGTACTTTTATTCAAAGAACTTTGTTTGCACCACCAGAACTTTTTACATCTCCAGCGGACTTTCTAGCTTGCTCTAAGGACTTCAAACCTCCAAATCTCCTTGACCATTACATCAGGAAGCTCACCAACAATCCAAGGCAAGTAACATTACTAATTAGTAGATGCATAATTTTAAGCTGAAGCCCCTTTATTAAGGCGAAACCTAATTTTCTTAACGATTCTCACATGGTGTAATCAAACTTGATTTAAACTTTTCCTATATGAGCTCTCCGCTGTTTCTTACTTTTCCCTTACTCACTCTCTTGTTCCTATTTCCTCCGTTACTCTTCCATTACTCTCTCTCTTGTTCCGATTTCCTCTGTTACTTTTCCCATACTCTCTATCTTTTCGCTTCCTTACTCTCTCTCCCTATAGGTCTTACTCTGTTTATGTATGTTTGCCATAGTTAGTATGTGTTTGTTAGTTTATCGATTATTAAAAGCATTATATTCATGAGTGATTGTCTCTGTACCATTCTCATAATTTCGGGGTCCCTGAACATTGACCTTGTCACGTGCTATATAAAAGCTAGTACATTATAAAGTAGCGATTCTTTCTTGGCCAGGAAGATAACCTTTCCTGGAATTAATAAATAACTATACTGTCCTGTTCATCAGATGAACAGATCAAATCATTGTTATTGATTCTACGGCAGTTAGTTCAAACACCCCATTTGAATATTTTAAATTAATTATAACCAGTTATAATTATACTGAAATATTTAAATCTTGAGCTAATTTCACTACAGTAGGCAAGCACAAGGGTTTTGAATTTGATGCGTGCAGTGCCAGAACAGGGGCCAGTGGAGGAATGCAGCAGCTGGGTGTTGTGCAAAAACTTAGGCAGGTTGAAAACAAGTCATGCAGCTGCATTTTGGATCATTTGCAGAGGATGAATTGTGCTCATAGGTAAACCTGCCCGCAGTGAGTTGTAGTAGTCCAGTCTTGAAATGACAAGAGACTGAACAATTACCTGAGCAGCATGTGTGGTCAAATATCTTTAAGTATGAACGTACTGGCATGGGCGCTGCAGTCATCAAGACTAACTTAAAGATGTAATGCAGTGTAATTGTACATATTTTAGGGGCAGTACCTTCAGATCGAAACAAAACACTCGGGTGACAATCAAAGCAAGAAAGGATGTACCCACCCCACTCCAAATCGTAGAATTTCACCACCCTTGGATCCCATCAGCACAACAGTTTTACTCAGACCAGTTCATTATCATAGGAATTAGTTCATAGCTTAGAGTTGGCATTCATTGTTGACTCTGGGACAAATGGCACAAAGGGACATGATACTCTGAGTTACCTTGCCTTTTCCTTTCCTATTAATGTGAGGCAGGGATTTACAAAACACCGCAAGATAATTGTAAACTTTGAATTTAACTAGCTTTGTAACTTAATTTGGCTTCTAAATGATACAAAAAAGCACAGTGTGCTAACTGTCCAGAGAAACCCGCACTAGCTACTAAGGAAAGCCTACAGCTCTTGATACCAGTTCAGATATGTCATGCTAATCGAAATTATCCTGTCTTAGCCTTGATTGATTCTGGTTTGGCAGTCAATGTGATCCACTGCCTACTGTTTCAAGATCTCCAGCTCCCCACCATAGCTTGTGCAGTCCCATTAAACATATCGGCAGTTGATAATCAGTCCATCAGAGACGGATACATCGCTCATCAGACCAGGCAGAGGAGCTCACTTTGTACATTTCTTGCCATGCTACATATCTTTAGTCCCATACCTAACCAAGATGCCCATGTCCCCCTGGAATACCGGGACCTCTAAGAAGTATCCAGCCAGGAGAGAGCCTCCAAACTGTCACCGCACATACCATGGGACTGTACCATATAGCTCCTACATTACACCCCCCCAAAAATTTTTACCCACTTTCCCTCTCTGAAACCCAAGCCAGGGAAAGGTACATCAAGGAGGCTCTCTTTAATGGCTTTATACGTCCCTCCATGTCTCCAGCTTGCAGCAGGATTTTTCTTTGTTCAGAAAAAGGATGGAGGCCTCCAACCTTGTATCAATTACCATGAATTATGAAGTATCTTTTCACAAAGTAACGAGAACCTTATGGGGTACGTGATTAGCGGCAATGGGGTAGAAATGGACAATGCCAAGGTGAATGTAATGGCTGACCCCCTCCAGCATTAAGGAACTGCAAAGGTTCCTGGGATTCACCAACTTTTACCACAGATTCCTGGGCTATAACCCAATGGCCGTTCAGAAGTTTGCTAGGGCAACCAAATTACCACAGCCACATGGCTTACAGCAACCTGAATGGCCCTGACTGGCCATTTGTAGTAGAGGTGGAGTACTATTGTAATGACACAGAAACCCTAGCAAACTACATCCATGCAGCTTTTTCTCAAGAAAGCTCACATCCATTGGGCCCAGAAGAGAGATTCCCCCACCCCCGGAGTGCCCACCCTCTTATAGCTACTTCATCACTGAACTCCCCATATCCTAGGGCTTTACCACCATTCATTCTGGTAGCAATCGACCGTGGAAGTCATGCAAACTGATACCCCTTAAAGGCCTTCCCACAGCTATGGAAGTAGCTAGAGAAGTGTTCCAGAATGTTTTTAATGTCTATGGAATTCCTGAGGACATTGTATCAGACAGAGGAGGGCAGTTCATGTCAAATATTTGGAAAGCTTTCTCAATAGCTTGAACATCAGTATAAGATTGACATTGGGCTATCACCCACATTCAAACAGCCAGGCAAAATGCCTCAACAATCTATGGGTCCACTGCAGCCAGGAGCAACATAGATGGAGTGAGTTCCTACCATGGGCATTGTTTTCTATAGTGTTCAGCCATTGTGTGTTTATCCCTTTGCCTTGTTTTCTCATTTAGGTCGGACTGCCTTCATTGTGTATGAACTTTGCTATTGGTTTACAACAGTGTCTCTTGCCCACTGTTTGGGATTGTTTGTGTATGTTATCTACCAAATGCCGCACATAGATTCTAGCTAGCAAGCACTTAAACATGTCACTACTAAGAGTGAAGTGATGGATAAAAAAGAAATCTCCAAATCTGAGTGCATGATGCTGATGTCTGGGGAGTCTGAAAGTATATTTTTATAGTAACATGCTGCATTCTATGTGTGTGTGTGTGTGTGTGTGTGTGTGCGTGTGCAAAAGTAACCAAACAATGCAAACAGTGCATTTTGGGGTATTTGAGGACTTCTAAGATACATAATTTATACAGTATCTACTGCAAGGATCTACTGCTGGGATTAAAATTGTCTACTAAACTACTCCATAATACCACAATCAAGTATTAAATATAAACTGGAAAAATTGCTATGTATTAATTTTTCCATCAAAACTAGGCAACCCACATTGTGATGGTAGGCCTATAAAGTTCTCATTTACTGGAGGTTCAAATATGTAACTTGTGTGCATGAAGTGCATACCTTCAAGGTAGATAACACAGTGATTGTGTGCTAATACCTTAATTGTTCTAGCTAATAGCTATAATAATAACACCCTTGGATAGTATGGCTGATCATGCTGAAAGATTAGAACACATAAATCAAACAGCAATGCTATATTTTAGTGACAGTCTAGCCACTCTGGTGGTGGTAAAATCAGTCTCGGAGGAATAAAATAGTACAGAAAGTACAATAATAAACAATTATTATTGTAATAATAATAATAATAATCATAATAATAATAATAATAATCATCATCATCATCATAATATTAAAAAATACATAAAGGCAGATAGGGAGTTGGAAATGGAATTAAACCCAACTCAGTGAACCCAACTCAGTTATGCACAGTGAAGTGCATAAAAGTACACTGAAAAAATAGGGTTCCCTTTTGAGGAATCTCGACGCTGCTTCCGGGCTGATGCTATGGGAACACTTCTTTGAGGAAGCTGTGTCTGAAGATCTGTGTGCACACACTTCAACATAATGGCTTGGAAAGGACACATGACATAGTGTTTATGTGCCAGCAATTCCATATAAGGGCATCTATCTCACATTACTCTAGCTTCTTTGTCTTCAGGAAGCGTTCTGTTTAAGATTGTGTCGATGGATGGTTGTGTCTGTCCTGTCTGTCCAGAAAAAAAAGAATATTTTAAAGCACTAGGGAAAAAAAGTATGATTTTGCCGAGCAAGAGGTGTATCTACAGTATGTCCCCGCTATATACAACAAGCACTCCCTTTGCTTTCTTTGTTTGGGAGAGGAGCATGCCCGGTTGGCTCTCAAGGGAGCTGACTGAGTGCATTGTGAGAGGTTCTTCTATGAAGGCTTCGATCTGGCTTGGCTATGTTTTTCAGCCATGTCTGTGCCTTGTGGTTCAGGTCCCGATCATGGGGTTCACAGGTTGAGTTAGCAGAAGCAGAGCAAAAGACAGGTCCTTCCCTTTCTCTTGCCCTTTTCCCTGACTCCGTTCTCTAGGTTTCAGGAGCTTGTGCTGTGATTTCTCTCTACCCAGAAGGTAGAAGGCTGTCAGGTTCTGATGGGCTTTCTTCTTCTGATCTGTCACTGCAATCAGCATCAAGTTACCTTAAAGGAAACTACACCAGTTTACACACGTACCCCTGAGATGGGAACAAAATGCTGCTTCGCATGTCACACCCCGGGCATCCACTCACGCTTCCTTCAGACAAATAGAAGCTGGAGTAATGTGACATAGGCTCATGGACTCGCTGATGTGTAATGCGTAAGCTGGAAATTTAATTTGTAGCCTCTTTATAGATGTTATTTCATGTGCAGATTCACATGAGATTTATAATAATAATGACGTGAATATTTTTGTTTTAAATATAAATAAATAAAAAATAAAGTTGAATGTTTTATTACTGTAATGAGTGGTTCAAGAAAAGATATTGGCCATGAGTGGAGGATGTTTTTATTTATTAAGAAAAACAAAGAAAATCCAAAACATGGCAAAAAGCAAGTTAGGAACAGAACAGGCCAGGATACTAAACTTAGCTAAACACAAAACTATGGCTAGGCTAATACAAAACAAAACAAAGTTTCAGGCATTATGAAGAAAAGAAATGGGCAAGACACAAGCATTGTATTACGATAAATGGGAGGCAAGGTGAAAGTCACAATCAAAGATATGCTGACTTCACAGAGGCTATTTAACATGGATTAAATCAGAACACCTATTAAGAACAAAACTGAAAACAGGTGAATCCAATAAGGACACATGGGGTGAGGAATAAGAAGTGACATGACAGGGGTGGAGACAGGACATAGGGGCACACAGTAAAGTAAATAAAGAACACTGTGGAACAAAAACAGATGAAATGCAGAGATGAGCCCATGCTTTGATACTATTGGACAAGAAACAATAGCACATTGCAAAGTAAATAATCAAAGAACACTGAAGTGGATGGATTCAGGCACTAGCAGTTTTAGATTGGCTCTCCATCACTATTGTGCTGCAGATACATCTGTGGGAGACAAAGGGGTCTGTCACAGGGCTCAAGAACAGATGCACAGGAGCGTAAGTCAGAGATTTGTGACCATTACTGGATATATGCATGCAACTTCTCTATTGTACAAATTCATGTAACTATGGAAGATTTGTGATCCTTGAAAATTTGAGCTAGATAAGATTGTTTCCACAATGGGAAAATTTGTTGCAACCTGGTTTCATACTTGCTTTTTTATTAATTGCATCATACTTCATCACAAATGCATGGAGAACACAACTTACCATATTTTATTTATTTGTTTGTTTGTTTATTATTTTGGTGCTATTATAAACACTAAAACATCTCACCCCTTCTGTCCCACAATGTTTCCCTGCCACACTTGCTATACCTGTGGCAGGGAAACCAAGTACAAGTTGCAGAACCAAGTACAAGTTCAATATACATTCAAGGGAATTGTGACACAGTTCCAGTCCAACCAAACTTGGATCACCTCCTAAGGTTTGTTTTTGGTTTAGACTTCTATTGTGCTTCCTGATCTGCATGACCCTTTTCATGCCAACTGTGCTCTTTTTCAGATTAAATTGCCAGTGTGTAAGCCCCCTAAAATCAAACAAGCTTTTTCCACACCCTTAAGAAGTTTTCCATATTGCTTTTTTTTTCTCAATAAAGAGGGAAATTTTGCCCGTTTTCGAAAAAAAAAAGTTATAAAATATAGGCCTGAAAAATGAGCTAGACTGTTAGAAAGGCCAATGCATACTGCATGTGTAAAATTGCTTTATTCTCACCTTTAATAAGACATCTGCTTTCAATTTTTAATGCTGCTTCATAACTAGAGAATGATGTGCATGTTGACCGTGTCAAAACCTTACTGTTATTTGTTTTCCTTTCTTCTTTATCAGAGTTCCACTATTGTTCCACTATCCTATTTAAACTTGAATATTTTAGTATGATCACGGAACACACACACCCTTCTTATGCTGCCTCTGCACTGAGAGATTCAGTAAGAGGGAACAATGACTGTCAATAAAACAGCCATTAATGTTTCATGCCTCCTGTGCACTGACTGTGCATCAGTCTCTGTTAAAGGATCATCATTTAAAATTATATGTGCATGTGTTCCAACTAGTTCCAACAAACAACCATACAACTGGGACTTGCAATGATCCTTCCAAATCAAGGACATTAAACTCAACCAACAAATTGCATCTACTTGCATGTTTAGCAATGGAACCATATATACACACACACACAAAGTGCTTCTGTGGATTCTTTGGAGTGCACTGATCAATACTCCCAGCTGTGTGTGCTACACTGTAGGTGAGAAACAGCATGGAGCAGCGGGAAGCTAACTAGTGTGTGGAATAAAGGCTGCAGATACTTGAAGCCAAAAACACAAGATGGCTAAAGCATTTTCACACCATTCTGACAACTGCTGCAAAAGAGTGCTGGCGATACAGTCACAAATCATATTTTGCTTAATTGATTTTTTTTGTCCCCCACACTTCAAGGGGTGAAATGGCAGACTATAAAAATATGAAACATTTTATTTTAACCCTACAACACTACACCCTCATGGCAGCTAGAATTCTTCACTGTCAAGTGCAATTATTGTTAAACTTAATCTATGTGCTGTACACACTGTGTACCCTGTATTCTTTACATACTGTGCAACATGCAAATACAGCCTAACTGCAACTCTCCACGCTATACTTATAGTATATTACTATAGAAAGTAGTTTGTTGCGGTTTGTGTGAGATTTATAATGAGTCCAGTATGACACTTACAGAAAGTAATCAAAAATAAAGAGAAGATTGGGCTATTCAGATTAGAATTTAACAGTAAGTATATAAAGTAAATAATACTTTTATAAAAAAGAATAGCAAGTAAAAGTCCAATCTCTGAAAAATTCGATATACATAGGATTGATTATTTGCTCATTTATTATTTCAGTTGACACAATACACTAGTCAAAGGTTTCAAAATGCCCTTTTTTCTTTGATTCTTTATATCAGTTAATTTTAACACTAAGCTTTGAAATCTAACAATAAAATGGCTGAATACATTTTTATTTTTAAATGTTTACATTATTCTACTCTAAATTGGAAAATGCCAAAATCTATATTATTCTATCAGAGCACCCACAGTTAAATTAAATTGTGAATACTAGCTTTATATGTCTAAAAGTCATTTATCTCTAGGTTTGACAGGTTTTCTCTTTAAGTGTAAATACTTGAATACAGAAGTCATTTGGATTCAATTTATTCCTTAGCAAGGAATTAGACCAAAAAATATACTGGCCAATTGTTGAACTGGCTAATTTTTTATGCTCAGAAGAAAAAGAGTTATGTTGACAAACAGCAACAATTTAAAGTTAAAATCAGGATGTAGTTTATGTAGTTATAAAAACCCAGTAAGTTTTATCTGTAAAACTGCCTGTACTACTTGTACTGCTGATTATCTTATACTACAATTAAGTCTGATTGTGAATTTTCAGAAATATATCAGATGCTAATATGTGATAACACTGCAAAACTGTTGATCCCTTTTCTACATCATTGTGTTCTATTTGCCCTTGCTTCTTGACGTTTAAAAAATGAAAAGTACCATTGGCATGGTTTGTTGAGGGTTACAAAGTGTGGGAGAGGGGGGAGGGTGATGGAGATGGCAGTAATAAATACAGAACTGAAAAACAGCAACAAGTGAAAACAAGCGGCAATTTAGAAAACAAGCAAACTGAATGTGCTAGAAACTATGTATATAGCTTTAAAGATATTTAAATTACTTATACTAGTGCTAATTTTATTATTTTTCCTCATTTAGAGATGCCAAGTCTGTATGACAAAATCATATTCAAAATCTACACAAAATAAAAATTTGCATAGGCCAATCTAAAAAAAAATAAAGTTTAAAATCTAGCATTTCTCTAATTATTAATATTATATTATACAGTATATATTAACCACTAGGTCTATGGAAAATATTATTTTATTCACAGCTCTTTTACCCCAGTGGCTGAATTCTCAAATCTGATTGGTCAGAAAGTGTGCATTATTTTGAGGAACAGCAGAGCATAGACAGCTGTAACATGAACAAATGGTTTATGGTAATGTGCTCATTCATTTTTGTTTCTATAGTAACAGCTCATACAGAGAGATTTAAGTGGCAGATGCTCCTTATGATATAAGGGTGATAATCAGATTGAAAAACATGTTTAACAGATAAGTTTGCAGGACAGGAGTTTAAACTCTCTGGTATTGCTGTAAAAAGTCTTTTTTTTTTTTTTTTTTTTTTTGAGAGAGAGAGAGAGGCTGCTGAGTGCATAACTGTTTATCAAGGCTATAACATAAGTAGGATTAATTTGTCTCAGATAATCCACAACATTAAAGCCAACAAAACCAAATCAAAGAAACAAAAACCTCGGCTTCACATCGAGCTGTATAATACATCAATACAGCAATAAAGAACTACTGTTCTTCCTTATATGTTTGCTGTACTTACACAGCCTTAGTTTTAATTATATGTAATTTCATAATAGTCACAATACTATATGCATGTGTTATAGCCACTACATTCACTGTGAAAATCCTCTGAAATATTTGAATGTTGCCATATTGTTAATTGATATACATCTAAAAATGTCTAAACCATAGACCCGCAATGGACTCAAAAGTAGAACAATTCTGGGGGGGGGGACATCAGACATAATAATAAATAATTTCACATTGCATAAAACAAATCTGTCACGTTGGTCTTACTAAACATATTTATCAGTGGTGAAAATGGAATCATATGCTAGGCAGAGACTCATTTGAAGCATCTGCAAAGCACTTTTTATGAGTGGAAATGATGTGATGTCAACAGAGAAAAAAGCATATCAATGATTGAACATCATAGCAGGGTGCTGTTCACCTAATTGCATTTTATAACTGAAAATGCAATATAAATCTGTTAATCTAACTCTGATCTATTGGAACTGACATTAGTATAGCATGATCATAATTGGACTCTGAACTATATGGGCTGATGAGAGTTATCATTGGCTTTTAATGTACTCCGCAATCTTCAATCTTCCTGGTGATGTAAAATGTATCACCATAGTAACTCAAGGTGAGTGGACTTGTGCTGTACTTTTGAAAATGATTTACCAATTACATCATGTTCTCAGACAGATAATACCAATCCACTGAAAGCAAGCAGGGTAACATAACGTGCAGTCTAGTGTCATGTGAAATGTACAGTACAGACCTATACAAAGGAAAACAAAACAACTCCATATTTGCAACCCAAATCAAGACTCAGTAGCAATAACTGAAGAACACTCAATTGAGTATGACAGTGTCCATAAACACAGAGAACAGTGGTCTGAAAGATAAGGCTTTTCTGTCAGTCTCTGAAAGGGTTGCATCTACTATTTTTTTTTTTTATTATTTTATACTAAAATATGTAGAAGTCAGTCCACAGAGCTAATCTGAAGTAGACTTAACCTCTGGTATGTGGCAAAGACAAGTCTGCTGGATACTACAAGGCTTCATCATTCACTGTACCATAGAGACTGCAATGAAAAGCAATAAGCACTTTTATCGTCTCACTGTGCATTGCATGAGCATTTTTTTATCTAACATAAATGGAAAAGGTTTCCTTTGTTTTGTTCTAAAGACATATATCTTGCAAATTATATCTATCCAGAGAAATTCAGTGACACCTGTACACTAAAATTGAGTGCTAACAACATTGTGATTTCCAATGATGTTAAGAAAGAAAGAAAGAAAGAAAGAAAGAAAGAAAGAAAGAAAGAATCTTACTCTTATATTTCTTTCAAATGAAATTTCCACTTATATTTCTTTTCAAAATGAATATTTTGCTGCAAGTCCAGTAAATTAGATTCTAAGCTGCCTTGCTGTTGCCCTCCTGTGGACAGAAATAGAAGTGACAACTACTAACATCATTCTTAATTTCTTAATGCTTTTTGTGCGTATACAC
>JAOTRN010018347.1:0-11679 GCA_028566695.1 Bagroides melapterus | reverse complement strand
ACACACACACACACACACACACACACACACACACACAGCTGTCCAAATAGACACACCCTGACCGACATCCTAAAAATGTCCAAAACACAAAACTAACCCCTAACACTGTCTTCTCTTCTCACCTGTGAAAATCCTGAAGAGCTGATTGCTTCATCTTCACCTGTTGGTGCTGCCACTTCTTCAGTCTCCTACAAAAGCAGCAAAGCATGAAATTCATAATTGACAAAAAGTATAATCAATTTAGCTAATTACAATTAGCTTAGCTCACAAAAGATGCACAGGAACATCATTATTTATCAAATGAAGCCGTGTTCGTGGAACATATCTATACTAGTACATATTCTGTATCTATACACACACAGTCTAATGGTATACACTGAACCTATTTCACATATACCACTATTTTGTCCAGGAGATGGCGAGCGTGTTTTTTTTTGTTTTTTTTTATTTTGGGTGCAAATCCCAGTGATATGAATTAAAAGCAACATTAGCCTCCAAGTCAACTGGTTATATGAACGAATCAGTAAGGTTCATGTCTGGTATCTTCATCTTCAGGAAAAGGGGTGAGAATATATTAGAACATCTGTTAGTATAATTACATTAATATAATCATTCACTAACATAAGATTTGTTAGCGGTGTTAATAGCAGTCAACATAGTGAAATAAGTAAGATTTTTCTACCAGCACATACAGTATACAGTATACATCTTCTTGTTAAGTGAATCTGACATCCCTGATCTTGTGTATTTGGTTTCTTGAACACAAACTAAGTCTCTACAGAAAATATAAAATTTTACAGTACAATAAATGTAGAGAGGAAAAGTGAACAGATATATGGTTTAGAACGTGATAAAAACAACAACCGGAGTAACCAGCGAGATGAGCGCAATTCTTCCTCCGAAGAAAACAGTTTTCTGAGGTAGAGACAATGAGGAAATGAGAGTGATAAAGAGAGGACTGAAATTAAATAGAGCAAGAACTCCTCTGAAAAAGAAACTGTAGACCAAACCGCATTAGAATACGTGAAGAGCGTGACGTGATTTGATTTGTGAAGTAATTTGATCACTGTTATCAAGAATAGCAGGCTGAGTTGAACCAGAATTTCGGTTTTAGAGTGGTGCAGAAATCCAGGAGAAGGTACGAGACACGGCTATAGAAGAACAGCTACACCTCGAAGACTTCACTAAGGAGCCGGACAGATGTGTCCAGATGCTACTACCTACAACCTTCAACCTAAAGTCAGCCTGCATGTCATGCTCAATACCACGTGACATACTACACAATAGAAAAAAAAAAAAGCTTATTTCATGGGAAAAAAAAAAAAAGTGTGACAAGATGCTTAGAGGACTTTACCAGTCAGTTTCCTTTACGATTTACTGCTTTTTATTGCAGACTTTATGTAAAACTAACTTACAATCACTGATTGTTTTGGGTGCAGACGCACTCAAGACGGTGCTCAAGAGATCTCAAGAAATCTGAAGAAATTCATTTAAATGTCTGAGGCAACACGGTTGGATTTGATTGGATTTCATACAAGTAAATATGAAGTTTATTTAAAAAAAAAACAAAAAAAAACGATGAAATGTTAATGTGATATAACTAAAATCTATGATTTAGATCAGATCAGATGCAACACCATGCCACTACCTGTACCTGATTAACACCTGGAGTAGGTGTGGCTTCTCCTGCAAGGTTTATTTTATTCTATTAAATGCGACCGTGAATACACTGGAAAAAAACCTTCACAGGTGCAAATAATAAAGCATCAGTGAGTGAATTCCTCTCATTGCTCACGGTCACTCCTGGTCTCATTGACAAAGGAACCGGTTTTTATTCCTGCTCTCAATGTTATTATTTTTGTTCCTATACCTGCCCACAATCTATTCTAACAAACTCATCTGCTTTCACTTTTCCATATACGAATAACCTTCATACGAGTTAAATGACTGGCACATATTTATTTTAATAAACAAACATTTTATTTGAGCTTGTTATCTAAGAACTCCCTCACATTCCCCCCCCCCCATTTCCTGTGTCTGTGGAAAGTCTTACACAATCCGTAGCTGTAGGTTCAACGATATCCTGCCAATATTTATAACAGACTTTCAAACAGACAAAAAGAAAGAGCACTAGAGTAGATGTACGTGTATTCTTATACCATTGCAAAATGTTTGAACAAAATGATGTAGGCATCTAAAACTGAAAGTCTGCTGTAAAAATATTCACAGGAAATCTGGCGGAAACTGGAGATATGGATTGTGTAAGACTTGATTCCAGACACAGGAGATAAGGGAAAATGTGAGCGAGTGCTTAGATAACAGGCTTGAATTAAAAGGTCTGGTATCGGAATTGCTCCATTATGAAATGGAAAGCACTATAGAGGGTGGTGAAGACCCCACTTCCTTTCCTATATATTATATAGAAGAAATAAATATAGAAGAAATACGTCTGCACTTCACGACTGTTTTGCACATCTGGTCCGATGCTAACTTGTACCCAAGTGCAATTACAATAAAGTTGACTCTAATCTATATTATATATAAACTTTTTTATATAATATATAATGACTTTGCTTTTTTCTGTATACACTTACTGTATATTTTGTAATATTTATAATTTTTTTATTATATATTACGTAATATTAGGATTCATTTATTACTTCTGACAGAAAGTCAGCTCAGGAGTCTGATATTCATATTCATTTGTATACAATACAAACATATAAGACTTTTCATTGAGGTCGTCACAGAATCTTACCATTGTTAAGAAGACTGTAGAGGAAATCTCCAGGAAATCCCTCTCACTCTTGAGATCTTGCAGCTTTTCCTCCAGGAATTTAATTTTAAATGTGTATTCTTCTTTTAACTTCTTCCCAGGATTTTGTTGAGTTGGAGCTGACGTGAAATACAAAAGAAAAAAAATAGGATTATTATTCATTTTCCTCCCCAAGGAGCTACACAAACATGCACAACTACCACAGACCTTCTTGTAGACGTGTGTGAAGATGCCTAAAGTCTAAAACCCTGTTGTTGAGGTTAGCATAAGAAACATATTTTTGTGTGTTTTGTACAGAGATAGATTTTTTTTATTTGATGACAGTAAGTAATGTAGAGAAGAACCTTGATGCATGTCTTCCTTGTACCCTGACAGATGATGGGACCAGATAAAAAGTGCTTACGGCTTTGGAGGGAGCTGTGAGGGAGAGCAGAGAAGAGCAGGGTGTGACAGGTGCTTTAAGGTAGGTGTGTTCTGGGTAAGATCTTACCAAGTACAAGAACAGAGGATCAACAGAAATAAGAAGAAAGCCTCCTACATATCTACAGCTGTTTGTCCCTGTGTGTGTGTGTGTGTGTGTGTGTGTGTGTGTGTAAGGGCGTGTCTATAGTCACAAAAGTGGCTTCTTAATAACTTTCCTTAAAATTACTGTTGAAGTCAGCAAAACCTGGACATGTAAGAACACGAAGTTGAGGGAGAACTTGTTTTCAGCCGGTTGGACTGTTTGTCACAAGGTTTTGTCTCTAGGATTTTTTGTTATTGGATGCTGAGCAAAATATAGCTTTACTTAACTAAAATAAAAACCTAAAAAAAGATTTCTTAGATAGATTTACTTTCAGGTACCAGATTGTGATGTAGTCACTGCAACCACTAATCTAATACTGCAACTATTAGATTACCTTCTTATAGAAACTTCTAGAAAAACTTGCTATCTAAGAGACTCAATGAAGGATTTAAAAAAAAACAAAAAAAAAAACTACCCTAAAACATTATACAGTATATATATTGTAAACACTGACATGTCTGTGGTATTAAGATAAAAGTCTAGACTGTTCATGCAATATATTGGCAATTTTCTAGACTTTAATTTTGTAGTTTTTATTTTGAAACCGCTTTGTGCTTTTACCTTAAAACAGGAAAACAAACTGTTTCCTTCTTCAGTATGCATTTTCTATCCCTGATTTTTTTCTATTTTAAAGGCAAGTCATGTTTAAAGGCTGTGTCTGTGACACTTTTGACAAATCTGGCAACCTTGGAGGTGTAAACTACACCCGAGTGATCTGAACGCCCATAATTTGAACTGAGAGCGCAGAGATTTGATTTAAGTACCCAACTATCTGAATTCAGACACATATATAACCGTATATTCAAGCAACTTTGGGAATTTTTAGGGAGCTCTGAATTCAGCCCTACAGAGTGAGTAAGAAAAGATTTAAAACACAACACCTTACTTGAAATGATGTAGATGTGAATTTCTAATAAGATGAATAAATATCTAGTGTGCTAATTAGTTTCCAGTTTACTGAGAATAAAGTAGGATATCAAGGACTTTTACATTTTTAGAGCTTCATTAATTTTTTTTTCCTTTTTAAATCTGATCACTGTGTCTAATTTGTCTCATTTTTCTCTCTTGAAATCTGAACCATGTTTTCTTCACCCCCTGACCTCCACGATGTCAATGAAAAGCCTCTTCTGGAGCGCACATCTGGAGTACAGCCTTCATTTTCTGTGCCTTTCCCTCTCAAAATGGCTACTGCGGCCGTGGAAATGCAGAGCTGTGAGATTAGTGGAGTTTCCCGAGCGCCCTCTGGTGTTGAACGACTGTAATCACACACAGGTCTAGACAGCTTGGAAAAAAAACAAAAAAACATGCAATTTAACGACGTTTGCAGACCTTTTGAATAACCTTTTGATCTAAGAAAGATTATCTCAAAGCATTTACAGAGCAATCCATCATTTTTCAACTTAAAGCAATCTAAAAAAATTTTAACACAGTCTCCCTGAGCCATAACTCAGGTTCTGTAAAGTTTTCTGTTGCAAGTTATGAAAAATAGCTATTTTAGTATAGTATAGTGTAAATAGTAGTTATAACATTTCTGTTACTCTTTGGCACTTAATGTTGGATTAGTTTCCTTCAATCTATACATTATACACTAGTGTTTATTGTGCAAACACTTCTGTTTTTACAACTCACAAATAACTCAGTGTTTTCAGTTATGTTTGAGTAAATTATAATTCCTACAGATCCATTATATTATACAAACTTTAATATATTAAATCCTCTTACTTTTACTCAACACTGTTACTCTTAAAGGAATAACAGGGTCAAAATTTACAGGGTTGAGTTTTTAAGAATATAATAAGCAAACACAAAAAAAAGGCTAGCTAACGTCCATGCTAATGCCATGTGGACATACAGAACATTCCAAAGATTCATATATAATATATTTAGTTGAAAATAATAATTGAACCTCTGATTTAGGTAAGATTGATGAAATGTGAACAGTTTCTCATCAGTAAGGATCAAAATCTAACTAAAAATACAGAAAAAAAAAGAATAAGCAAACTTGCCTTTGTCTTCTCATGGCATTCAGTCATTTAAGACGATGTCACTTCCTGTGGAACATGTGATATGTGGAATATTCCAAACATTTAATAGGGGTGAATGTATTCAGGTTGAGACAAAATTAAGTCAAAAGGTTTTTTTCTCCAATTTATAATGAATTACTCCTGAACAAATGATGGATGTATAAAGTAATAATAATAGAAATGCACAAAACTATTCTTTTTTTGTAGTATTTTAATGTTTATCCTTCAGTTAAAGTGTAATCACACAGAGAAAAGAGTTTCAATTCTGAGCACAAAAAACAAGAAAAAAGTCACAAAATCCCATACTTATGTCTATACAGATGACATATGACATACTACTCTAATAAAAAAAAATCACAGTGTTAATTTAAAAACAATTACAGATGGTTATAATTAGCACAAAAGCTTCAGGCTAAGTGGAAGAGTATTACATAATAAATGCATGAAGTGATGCATGGAATTGTGGTGAAATTATGCTTGGATTTTAAATGTTCATTTGTTGTTGTTTTTTTTATTTTTTTAATTTAAAAATTTTTTTTTAACATGGATATAACACACAGAGAAAGAAATATAGAACAATACAAAGACCTTTTTCCCCTCTTAAAGGCCTTCCTTAAAATTGATCATCACAAGCCTTAGTGCTTTGCCCCTCAGTCTAAATTGGTCTTGTTTCCCTAATTAAGTGCCATAACATCATCATTACTAACAACAATCATACATTTGTAAATAATCAAATCTCAATGATCATAAAAAAATGTAGAAATCATTAATTACCAGAAGCCTGTAGATTGTAGACATGATTGGTGTCAATATGTTTAATCTGATCTTAATTTCATTATTCAGAGTGGATACAAATGTTTCCTATGTTGTGATGAATATAATAAAAATGCTCGGGCTCGAAATTATTGGCTTCCTTCGCCGTGTCAGAGCGACTGATGGCATGGACGAGACAGTTTGGGAAACTTTTGCTCAGAGACTCAGCCACAGACTCCACACCTCCTTTCTCTTTCTCTATTTCATCCTTTATCTGCTTCTTGTTGAGTGGTTTAGGATCTGCAGTGAAAGACACCACAACTTTTATTTTATCGTTGCGCAAATATTCAAAATAATTTTGAACTCCATCTATATGGCTCTGCTTCCCAAACAGAAGCTTCCCAGTTTTGCTGTCATCATTAAACACCCTGACTGACCAGGAGACCCAGTAATACTTCTCCTTAAGAGCATCCAGTAGGAACTCAGGGTCGATACTGCTCTGGTCCTTCTCGAACATCTCATCTATATCACTCTTGGCTTGCTCAACAAAGTTATTCACACATTCATCCACTGCTGCCTTCATGCGCTTCTCCACCTCCTCCATGCGGGTAAGCCATGTCTTCATCATTTCCTCTTTCAAAGGGTCTTTCTTTAGTGTAGCATAGCTGATCAATGAAATGTACCCAATCACAAACAGCTTCATCAGGGCCTTACAGAACTCCTCTACTGCCCTCCTGCTCCTCTGCTCAGTGGACACTATGGTGTCCAGCAGTGTCTGTCCAGAGGCGTTCTCTTTCATGATAGCATCATACAATTCTTCAAGGTTCTTATAGCCTTCAAATATCCCAAAGTGGATGAGGAATTCTTCTATGTTCAGCTTCTTATTGTCAGGGTTCAGTGTGAAAATATATTTAAAGTATTCATACTGGCTGATTATGTTTGCGTAGAATTTGATGTACTGCGTGTTCAGAGATGCTCGCTGTATCACCAGTTCTGTTTTTTTAATCTCACCTTCGACATTTTCCAGTTTTTGCTTGACCTTCTGAAACTGCTGATCAAGGAACTTATCCTCTTTGCCCCCTGGGGTGTCAAAGACCATACCTACAACCTTAAAAACTGCCTCCAACATGGGACAGATCTGGCCTACAGCGCCTGCCAGGCACTCAAAGGTGAGACCTATGATCTCTAGTCCTTTTTCGATCTTGTCCTTCATTTCCATGATCAGTTCTGTCACACCACTGATACTGGATGTCAGGTGATGAAAGAGGTTTCTGTCTAAGTCTGTTAACGTTCTTTCTGTAACACAGCAAGAAATGTCAGTTTAAAACTTGTCACAGGAAAGTCATAACAAAATCAATTCCAGAATCACTGCAGCCTCATGTGAAGGTCAGATTTATTAAAACTTTTCTGAGATTGTTGACTAAATAATAGGTCAAGCACGAGTTCCAGCTATCTGTTATAGACCAGAGATGACCAAATACATCCACATTGTGGACATGAACAAATATCTCTTTATGATGCCACTCTTTGTTAAACTTTCTTTTTGATATTTTAAAATAAGTAGGAAAAGTAGCAAAAGGGAAATAAATCAACAAATGCTGACAGCAGGAAAAAAAAGGCTTACAGATATTTGGAGAAAAGATGCCCTCGGTGGTGGTCCAGTGAAACCCAGCTGTGATGAAGATCTGCAGCCTCTGTGACTCGATGTACATTTATAGCCTGAATCCTGGCAGCTCTCCCACTTTGGAGGATCTGCATCTCCTGTATGTAGGGATGAAGAGGAAGGGATGAAAAACAACCTGTCAATTTTTACAGCCTTCTGTTCTGCTTAATGAAATGGTCATTTTCCTAGGAAATTCTTTTTCTTTCTTTCTTTCTTTATTTATTTAAATTCATTTTTTTAAATTTGATTGATTTGTCTTCCAGAGAATAAGGATGTGGATACATCTTTATAGTGAAGTCAATTTTTATACTGGTGTGATAAAGATATGTTTGGAGTCTCTACATACAATCCAGATAAGCTGGATAATTATTTTATTGTCATACAGTCATTCCTGTGTGTTGCGTCCTGAGAGAAACATTACTTGAGAGTTTGGAAAAAAATATTAAAGAATATAATAATTGAGATGGGATTCACAAATTTCTCAATTCTGACTGTAGGACATGTGTTTCATTTTTATAGACCAGTCCTTTTCTTCAGCAGCAGCTTTGATAGTAGTACAGCCGCACCATCACTGGTTTCTATTACACATATAAAAAATAATTAATATTTAACTTCATAGCAAAGAATTATCTAGGCAGAATAATCCATAATTGCAGTCTGTTGGCTCAGCTGTGTAACGCTGGATAATAAATTTCTGAGTTTTTATTCTTCTACAAACAGATAGATGACGCAGAAGCACAAACGGTACGTGAGATATGCACAGGCATGTGACAATCCTCAATAAGAAAACCGACTGGATGGGTTTAAGATACAAAAAAAAGTGATAATACACGTTAAATTTTTGAATGCAAAGTGCAATCAGTGAACACTGCTGACTTTATAATACGGTCCAAGTTTGGGTTCGTCCAGTGTTGAACTTGGACACCGTTAGACACGGACATTAACATTGGCTCTAATGTTATATTTAAAATACAGGCTGTAATAAAGCTCTCATACTTACAGGAAATGATCACAAAATGCCTTCCAAAATTGTTCATACTTTTGTTGTTCATATTTTACATCAAAATGCAAAAATCGATAAAATATGGACTTGATAGAAATGTATAATTCAAGATATCCAAAAATATCTCAACCACTGAAGATGCGACAAGACTCTGTTTTAAACTGGGATAGAAGGAGTTTTGGATCGATATTTGTGCGAGCGTATCCAGGCTTAACATGCTAACGTGTAATTCTTTGCGAAGCCTGCAGATGTCACTAGTCTACTGCTGCAAAACACGCTAATTTACATATCGTTGTGTGGTGAGTTCACCTGAACAGGTTGGAGAAACTTAGACTTTTACAGTGACCATATTAATAATATGATTGAATCGAAAGATATCTCATTTTAAATATTTTAAGTATTGCTAATTGTAATAAAATGAAAAAAATCAAACACATATTTTTCTTGGAAAAGCCAATTCATTTTTATATATTAAATTTAATCAGCAACACTGATCATAATACCCAAATATGTCTTAGCTTTACTATATAGTCAGAATCATATTTGATTTATACAGTCATAAAAAATTTCACCTAGAATCATCTAGTTTTAAGTGCTGATCAAATAAAGAGTAGAAACAATGCAGGAAGAGAATTTGGCATCACTCCGTCTCGTTACACTCGTCCAGAGCTTCTTGCATCTTGGTCTGAATTTCGATGAACTTTTGGTTCCATTCGTTCCTGAAACTCTCATCATCATTGCCAATGATCTCCATGTAGGCAATCTGTGCTATAAGACCGATGTAGAAGAGGTTTGCCAGATGATTGCATTTTGCCTCCATCATTTTCTTATTCTTCTTGTAGTGCTTGAGATAAAATTTCAGTAGCGGCCTCCCAAAAGGACCCTGGTCTCCCGTGATGGCGCCATAGTACATAAGCAAATTCTGTAAGCTCTTTTCATTTCTATATATTTGCTTGAAATCCTCCATATAACTTTCTCTTTTTTCAGGGTCTATCCTGATGCGGTCCATCATGTTCTTGAAAGCTCGGTACTGATGCTTGATGTTCGTTTCATACTGACCGTAGTTTGTGTCGATCTCAGAAATCTGGACCTGGTCCAGCAGCTTCTTGTTCTGCACAGAGATGCTCTCCAACTTCTCATCAATCTGCTGGAACTCCTTCTCCAGCATCTTGATCTTGTTTTCTTCCTCCAGGTGTTTCCTCGCAGTACCAACCAGTGTGGTGACGATGTCTAACAGAGGGATGAAGATAGATGCGAAGGAGGTCACAATCTCCACGCAATGCAGCACTTTGGCTACATTGTGTTTGATTTCCTCCTCTGTTGACAATGCTTTAGAGGGTTTACTAGTGTCTGAAAAACAAAGAAGGACAAATATATTAAAGAAATGTAAAAAAATCCACAACAAACAACAACATCAGTTCAAAATGACATGAGACGGGAGAAAAAGAAAACAGGTCCAAGGTTGGTATCTTACCTGCCATGATGTTTGGTACCTGTTCCCTTCTTAACGGTGCTGCTGTGTACTTTATCAAGCTCAAGAGAGAGGACCTGGAGAGAGCATCCTGACCACTGGCTTATATACATGCAGGCTGAGGAAGTTACTCATTCCTGAGAAATAATCGATGTTGTCTTTTTTATTAGGGAGTTGTTTTGGTGACTTTTGTCTTCAGCTAAAGTGCAACACATCCAAAGTCCAACTCTGTCTTGACTATGACATGTACGGGCTTTCCATAAACGATTTACAGATAAATGTGAACAGGAAACATAAAGATTTGAATGATATACTGAACATATTGTTATTTTAAATGTTTTTTAATTTTTTTTACAATTTTACTTGTACCAGATCTAACAGGCCTCGCCGAAACCCGTTCCAGCACGACAGTGTCCCTGGGCACAAAGTGACTTAATGCGTTCACTGGAACTAAGGGGCCAAGCCCAACACCTGAAAAACCCCACACCATAATCCCCCCCTCCTCCAAACTTGGCACTATGCAGTCAGTCAAGTACCGTTCTCCTGGTAACTGCCAAACCCAGACTTCACTGCTGTAGAATCCAGTGGATTGTGCATTACACCGATGCATCCAGCGCTTTTCATTGCACTTGATGGTGTAAGGCTTGAATGCAGCTGCTTAGAAATAGAAACCCATTCCATGAAGCTCTCTAAAGGCCACACACAGTTCGGAGGTCTGTAGCCTCAGCATGCGCTCACCCCAGTCTGTGATTTTACACTGCTGTTGTTCCCAATTTCTTCTTTCTTTTGTTATAATACCACTAATTGTTGACCATGGAATATTTAGTAGAGACCTATTGCACAACAATGGACTTGTGGCAACATGTCACGATTTTAGGTGTGATAGAGTTTTATGTGTTTTTATGATTTTTATGATGTGTTGTGATGCAGATTTATTAAAAGTTTATGGCCTTAATGATGCTGTTGGCCCAGATTTTTATGATGGACTTGTTCATAAAAGATTTTGGAAATTAATTAAATGGAATTTTTAAATGACTAAAGAACTTACTTCAAAGAGCTTACAAAATAAAAGAATGTAATTTTATGTGCAGCAAATTGTTTCATTACCTACGAAATGAACAGACAGCAGTTCATTACAAAAAAGTGATTTTTTTTTAATCGTATATATTTATACAGTGTATGCACAATATCAATATCAATATCACAAAAACATTTTCCATTAATGAAGTTTATTGCTGTATTTTGCCCTCTTGAGGAATAATTGAGTGTAGCTTTGTTTTGTAGACCAATTTTAAAATTTCTGTGCCAATATACAATTCTGTCCCATTTATTAATGACATAACTTTCTGTGTGTGAGGGCAAAAGGAATCACTTGCACTCTCTGAGCACCTGCTGGATCTTGTCTTGCACTTCCTCCATCTTCG
>JAOTRN010018345.1:0-11681 GCA_028566695.1 Bagroides melapterus | reverse complement strand
TATGTAACTAAACTGAAAATTAACATGCCTGTTTTAATCAATAAGGCTGTCTTTGCACTTTGTGTTCGACCATATTTTATTATATGATTCACACAGTAAACTCCAACTCTCTTTTCAGGTTTGTAGTAAAACAAGTAATAGGAAAAATGTTTAGTTTTAAAAATGAAAAATAAATAAATAAATAAATAAATAAAGTAAACCACATTTTAGGTTTTGAACATTTCAGATTTGAACTGTTGAGCTTGTTACTGTTAAATCTGCTTGATGACATCCATAAACATGTATTTATTCATCTTTCATGCTGCAAGCTCTCAGGATAATCTGATTCCAACCTAGTACTTTGACACTTCAAAATGTCTAAATTTGTTCAAATGTCTTGGCATTAAGTGTTAAAATGTTTTGATAAAATTTATTTATTTAAGCTTTCCTGTAAACAATTTTAAATGAATGCCTTAAAAACATCTTTCTTTATTATCTGTAGTGTATGGCTGTTTTAAATGGACAGCCATTTTAAAAAGTTTTAATAAAATCAAGGCCATACTGTAGGCATGATCGACATAGCATAGTTTTTTAATTAAGAAAACTGTATGAATAATTGAATAACGACTCAGCTTTTTTTCAAGTAATCAGTGTGAATTTAAACTGATGCAATATGACTAAAGGGCTGAACTCACAGTCATAATATCTTCGGCTTTTAACAACTTACCTATTCAAAATCTGATTCATTTGAACTCAAAAGGAATGTTCCTTTGGTAATGTTCCTTCTCCTCACCTCTATTCAATTTACTACATTATAGGTTTTTAAGAATCTTTTCAGATCTGTTGATATTGCACTTAATACATTTATTTATTATTTTTTTACATGCATCAAGTATGTTGTAATGTCCTTAATTATATTGCCATTAATATTTTGGACTTTCCTTTTTTTCAGATGCTTACAATCTATCGAGTGGTGGTAATATGTCTTCAAGCAACTCAGATTCAGCTAATTAACACCTAAAAAAAAACAGCCATATTATTAAGGGTCTGTTTAACTCCAAACATCAAACACTATACAGTAGTCTGGACCTTTGCCTCAATCAAGATTAGTCCTTCTTATTACTAACTCAGAAATGTATTTTGCTATGACCTTTTTAAAATTCAGCTAGTTACTGTGGGAAAATAATTTCAAGACATTGTTTTATTTTCTTTTATTTCTAGTATATTTTAAAGAATTTTATGCTGATGGGATTAAGGGCGGGTGAAATTCCAGGATTTGGAGTTTGATCTCTAACAGAAGGGACTGTCCCTAAAATGTGCAATGTGCAAATGCACAATGCATTACAACTTTAAGTCAGACTGCAGCACTCATACCAGTATGTTCCGTCTTGAAGACTTGTGTTTATTGTGTTTCTACAATAAAGACTACTGCTCGAGGAAATCCAAGTCTGATGGTCATCTCTGGAATTAGTTTACAACAATAAAAAGATTATTTTCATAGATATTTTGCCCAAAAAAGATGGACAGAAAACTTCAAAATGTACAGTTTTTCCACACATATATATATACAGTGGATATACACACCCCTATTAAAATGACCAATATAAATCATTTCAGACCTTTTCCCACCTTTAATGTAACCTACTGTCTCCAAGTCATCACTCCAAAATCAAATAAGGACAGCTCCTTAAATTTCAGATCATTTTGTAATACAATTCAGGAAGAGATGAGTTCATTTAAACACCTTTCATCCAGGTTCAGTGCACACCAATGGAAAAGTCAGTATGAATAATTTCTGAGACCAATGGTTGTAGTTACCAACATGTTTTTTTTTTTATTATTATTATTTATTTTATTTTCCATATGTAGGTCTGAAGATCCAAAGGAAGCAATATTATGACAAACTAAGTACATTATGCAATCTGTTGCCTGTCACAAGGACCTCATCAAGGTTTGATCCTCAGTTCAATCACATGCCATACTGCTGTATATTATTCATTACTCATTTATTACAGTTTATTATGACCTCATGAGAAAATTCTCTCAGCTTCATGGATAATTTCATTGTAATGGACCTCTTGTTCCATGTCCTTTTCAAAAAAGGGTTAGGGTTAAGGTTAGGGTTAAACACAGACAATTTTGCTGCTACTAATACTAATAGTGATGATGATGATGATGATGATGATTAGCAGCAGTAGAGCTAGCTTTATTAATATTAAAAATAGTTAAAATATCTCTTGACAAACACTCTTTAGTCTCCCAAGGTAGTATGAAATTGCTCTTGCACTTCAAAAATACATCAACAGGTTTCTCATCTTAATTCTGCGTAAATAAAATCTCACACAAATGTTAGTGATCTTTTTTTTTTTTAGCACTTTTATTTTTGTCAAAAAAAGAGATAAAGATACACAATTGCTGATCTTTCATTGAGTCATCAAGTTTCCCAGTATGTGACCAATTCCCTAAAAGAGCGGAAAAAAGTCTGAAAAGGTGAAAACCTTTGATGAAAACCTTGTATGAAAAGCTATGATCATTAAATCAGCCTCGCCTTTCTAGATGATTATTATTAAGAATGTGGCAGAGAAATAAGAATGCGGAAAAAAAGTTTCATCTGAGCTGGTCTGGCAAGTATTCAAACAACAGTGTCTGTGTGGTTAATTGTAAGATATAAAAAAAAAAAGGCACAAGATAAAAGGTATATAGCAAACCTGCTTGTCTTTAGAAGGATAAACATTGGCTGGCTGGCTTCAAGGTAAGACCTAAAAACTCAAAATTTCATGATATAATTAACAATGTGTTCTCTTTACATGCTGTTCAGTAGAACAAAGTGTGCATTAGAAGTGACTTTAATGAAAAACTATTGCTATTAGATATAAGATATATGAAACTATATATCTTTAGGAATACTACTGTTTCCCTACTACATGAATAAAAGATATATCCTTTATTATCCTCTATATATTTTTATTGATTACCAACTACATTGGAATTGAAAAAAATAGCTTTGAAACATTAGATTGTGCAAATAATATATTTACCGTATTTCAATAAATTAATTTAAAAAATCTATCTGTGTAAGCTGTAAAAGTAACAGCAGAAATATAAAACTTTCTATATATTTTTTATATTTTTTATTTTATGAATTTTATATATTATATTATTAATATATATCATAATATAATATATTAAATAATATGTAACATTTTTTCCCCCATACTTTTTTGAACACTGAATGTAATTTGATTTATGAACTGGGATATCATGCTATTAATTCTTTTAAAAATTTAAAGCCTTACGTGGAATCTGGAGACTATTACAGACAACTCTGATGTAGGTCTCCAATTAATGCTGAAATTGATTTAAATTATACTGACACACTGACATGACACTGGAGCGGGAATTTCGATTTAATAAAATGTCAGTTAAGCAAATGCTTTAAAAAAATTCATAGGTTTACAGCATGTTTGTGAGAAATATCTAGGGTATAGAACTCATTTCAATACTGTCAAACTAAATTCACAGATCTTTCTTCTGATTATAATGTCAATCGATACATAAATGTAATTCAATTCAGTTTCATTTGCACTTTTAATAATGAGCAACAAAGCTTTAAGATAATAATTTTTAATTGGATAAGATTACTATTACTGTGCAAGCCTGCAGGTACAGTGCCAAGAAAAAAAGAATCCCTGAGACGATATGCGGAAGAAACCTTGAGACAAACCAGATTTACTTATCGTAGTATGAATATTAATAATTCCCTTTCTATAACTGAGTATATTTTGTGTATGTATTTGTCTATAACAGAATGTTTTGCCCAGTATTATTTCTTACACACTATGCTAAATTTCCTTTCTAACCCCAGCTAGCAGAAGAAGCAGGACTCCCAAAAAGCAGGACACCTGCTCAACCATCACTGTGAAAATATCTTGAATATGGCCAGATTTCTCTTAGAACACAATTATAAGTATAAATTGAATATAAGATTATTCAGCCTGATTTTAAGATGCTTTTACACCACATTTCAAACATTACATTTTATTTTCAAAAATTTTGCTTCAGTCTAAATTAAAAAAAAAAAAAAATAACAGTAGACTGCCAGTAGAAGAAAACTGTTTGAAACAAAATTATATACTGTATGAAATATCTGGAAATAGGTCTAGAATTTTGGTTTATTGCAAATTAGGATAATTTTGTAAAGAAAAGCCTAATTTTATTGTATTTATGACACTTTTACATGTTAAAACATTTTTCAGTGATAATCTAGGTTTCTAATAATAACAAATAACAAATAACAAATAATTTCTATCTGTGTATTATATTTTCAAAGGGAGACACCAAAGTGATACCAGCTGAAGTCCAAAATCTGCATGATCATCATGTCTGATAAAGGTAAGTCCGATATTTTTAAAAATGCAATGGTTCTAATCATTCTGAATTAAATGTTGCTACAAATTAAGCATTTACATTTAAATTTCGCTATTTTTATGTAGAAATAAACATAAAACATAAAGTTATAACGCCTTACTGATCCAAAACTTTCTTTAGAAAGTTTTTCTTCTTAGTTTTTCTTCTAGTGAAAATCAAATCAGAGATGTTCAAATCAAGAAATCAAGTCACTTTTGCACCAAAATCAACTCTATAGTTAATCTGATCAGGCGTTTCACAATTAGCATCAGAGTCAGAGACCTTCTTTAAGCGGAGTCCAGTTTAAATGTTTGCTTTAGTTACTTCCAGTTTTTAGGCCATTAAACCAGTAGGTTGGGGGGGAGGGACCTGGGAAAATTTGTGAGCAGTCTGGCAGAAAGCTAAAAATGTGTTAATAATATAAGGGCTTCAAATCTTTTGTAACTCAAGACTACTTCATTTGTTAAGATGTGAAACCCTGAGTTCAAGTTTGTGTCCAAAGTTCAAGTTTGTGTGTATTGTGTGTATTACCCTCATAAAAAACAGAGTTATCTGACTACTGAATCTAGATGGAATTTCAGATTATGACGTTCCACTTGATTAATATCAGTCAAGACAGATATGTTGAAAAGCAAGGTTAATGACAAAAAAACTCTACACAAAGGGTTCAGTGGAGGAAACCCAAATCAGAACACTTAGGTCTATGGTACTCAAGTCCGGACTTTCTGAAATGGACTATTGGAATTTGTACATGGACTTCATTGAAGAGATTGTCAAAAATAATGCCTGTGTTGTCTTTTCTTTTCACATGTACAAGGTTTGGGAAGAATAATTCCTTCTGTTAGAAAACAGTCTAATTATTGGTGGTAATTGATTTAACGGCTTGGCCTAAGATTTAATTTAGATAGTTTTCAGTCTCTAAGTTTTGGACTCCATTTCATTTGGACTTCATCTTGACTTGTACTCAACCCCCTTTGACTTTGACTCCACATTTTGACTAGTCCTGGTCTTGACAAATGCAGCATTGACTACAACCCTAGGTATAGATCTACTTCTACTTCTACATCTACTACTATTACTACTAACTAGTCTGGTGTTCACTGACCTTCTAAAACATTCCAATAGTTGGACAGACAACACAAAAACTTGTATTTCATTTCATTCACTGTCTTTAGAAAACTAAAAAAAAAAAAAAAAAAAAAAGAAAAAAACAGTCTGAGGTGTGTCATGCTCAAGCATTTGAGCTGGATGCCAGACAGTGGTGAGGAGAAGAATTCTGTTATTTTAATAATATAAGGTATCTATCATCAGTCTCACCTCAGTATAAACAATGTCATAATCAATTTGATGGTTTCGCTACAAAAAGGATTTACCCTTTTAAAAAGCCCAAGGTCCCATCAGCAGGTTCAGACATTTAGGTTTCACATTTAGCTTCATTGTGGATACTGATATAATTTACTGTTAATAATTTATAATCTTTAAATAGTAACAGTAAAAAGACAATAAAATGATATATAAGATCAAAAACATACAGAACAATCTTATTTTTATTTCTAAAAACCAAAAAACGAAATTACATTTTTTAAGTTAAAGCTCTTGTCATCAATTAATTAAGCCTTAACTGTTTGAACAACTGGATAAAATATTTACTTCGAGATGTGATCAAGTAATTTTGACAGACACTATAATATTTAAGTGTAGTCAAGTTTTGACTACTACATCTGTACAATTTTGACAAATCACCACTTGATTAGACAACAAATAATCTAAGGGTAGTTTACAGTCTAGAAGATAATTAATTTCTGTTCATTGATTAATTTTTACAAAATTCTGTGAATGTTCCATTGATTACAGAACACCATATGAACCTCTACCACCAGAGACCAATGACCAAATGTATCATCCATTGAATCTAGATGGAAATTCATTTTGCAGATGTTCCAATTCAATATTATTTACCTTTCGAGGAGCTATCTGCTATCTGCTGTCTCATATCTACTATGATAGATCCTGTGACCGCACTGGTGATATACAGTCACTTTGGAGCTTTGATCTCTTGTCATGAAATCTACTAGTGAATCTACTCTCTACTTTGAGTCTCAGTGAAATATAGTTCATGACATACACATAGTTCATGCAATATCTTGCCATAACCTGTCTCTACGTAATTGCCTCTACCAGCCAGGTTTTAGATATGTGGGTGTGGTGACTCCAAAAACCAGTTCCTTTATGGTACTATTCCAGTATGCCCTTCTGAAAAGGTGTAATGCTATAGACCTTCAAAGAAATATACTCATTGCTGTGTTTCACTTTTACTTTATGCTGGGTGGTTCGCATTTCTATCGATCATTACCAGTAATTAAGTGCACAGTTTGTATAAAGTGAAGAGTTATTCTGGAATTAAAATAGCATATAATGGCAGTAACAGACAGGCACAAACAGGCAATATTCTGCAATATAAAACAATGTACACAGGAAAAAGGGAAAAACCAGAAAACATGCATATGATATAAAGGAAAAAAGGCAATACTTCACAAAGAGTTTGTGAAAACAGTCAGTAAATTAGAATGTAATGAATATCATGTGAAAGTAGTAAAGACTGTGTGTTTTAGTAATGGGGATCTCTAGTCCAAGACATACTTATCTTAGTCCAACATCTCTTCCACTTCCTACCACCATGTCTTAAGGGGGTTAAGTAAAGGTTGATCAAGAGCAAAACTATTTAGAGAGACAATGAGTGAAATTAAACACAAATCTTCTGGGTAAATAAATGAATTGTTTCTATAGGCAGGATTAATTTCCAGATGGACTCCAATCAATTGTAACACACTGTGCACACAAACAATCAGACCAAGGGAAAATTTCAGTCCAACTACTGGAATGATTTTTGTAGTCAAGACTGACTTTGTCAAGTCCAAGACCAGGACTAGCCAAGATGGAGGCAAACCCATGGTGGTCAAGATCAAGTCCAAATGAAAATGAGACCAAAAGCCATCAAATTCATTTTGGAGGCTTTACTATAATTAGATGGTGTCATTCATATTTTGCACCAATGATTTGGTTGTTTCGTAAAATAACAGACAACACATTGTTTTTACAAACTGGAATGAGACCACATGTAGCCAAACCAGTGCTTAATGCTGGGAAAAATCCAAAGAACGAATCTCAATAAATAATCAGAGGTAAGTCCAATTCAATACCAAAAACTCAGTTCCATGTTCAAATCACAATCCAGAACACTGTAAACACAGTTACAAGTTATGTTCTAGTTAGATATTTATTAAAAGTAACTGTGTAAAAGTACAGGTATTTTGCTTAAAAGATACTCAAGTAAATTTTTAAGTCAGCCATTATAAATCTACTTGAGTAAAAGTCTTAAAGTATCTGAAATAAACTGTACGTAAGTATAAAAGTAGTATTTTGTAATTTATTCAAGTATGGAAAGTAAAAGTAGAAGTAAATGACGTTAATAAAAAAGCAAGACAGTAATTATTTGGAGAATTATGAATTTTAATCTGTGGTGGTTTCTTTCTTAAACTTCTCAATAAGTGCACCACCTAAATAAGACTTTCATAAAAGAAAGAAGAGGCCTACTGCCTGTAACATTTATAAATAATGATCATATTCAATTTGCTAAAAGCTAAACTATACAAATGCATTGGCAGTTATTTGGGCTGTCCAAAAAATAGAAAACAGAAACTATCCAGTGACAACTAGCGCCATGTTACATACCAGGCTAGCCAAATAACAAATGATAGTTTTGTGTAATGGTAATTGTTAATGCTGTTGAATACTTTTATTTGAACGCTTTATATTTACCTGTATATTGTGTATTGATTTATAATTGGTTACAGAATTTCATAAATATATAATTCAAGTTTAAAATATCTAAATAGAGAAAATGTATTACAGTACAGTAATTTTATACGTTCTAGTTAATTGAAATTGTTGAGACATTAAGACGTGACATAATGTGTCTCGCGAGAAATTTTGGGAGAGTTACCGGGAAATTCAGGTAGATTTCTCTCATGGAATACAGGTTAGCAAATGTTCACCACGAGGCTCTGTATTAAAACTATTGATGTCCGAAGTCAACGCAGATAAAAGGACTCAAGTTTAAGCACTTCTTTTCATGACAAGTGGCCAACGAGGTATTTGTTATTATAAACTTCTTGCATGTTTGCACATACTTTGTATTTGTACTTAAAATATGCTAGGTAGTGAATTGCTAATGTATTTTGTAATGTTCATTCACAAATACAGTTCTCATGGTGTGACTAACAGATACAAGCAATAAACGCCTGTTTCAACGCCTGTGTCAGTGTTGTCGTGAAGGAAGCTACAGTAATATAACAGATATAGCTAAAGACAATGTTAGCTAATGTTAAAGTTATATCATCCTACACAGCATGGCTAGACAGACACAGACACATTAGCTAATAAATACTAAATACAGTATTTTAACCACGTAACTTATAACAAGTTAAAACTAAAACTCTTACCTCAACGTGTTTCTTCAGGTTTGACGGTGAGTTTTTGAATGCCAGTATTGGTTTCTTTCGGCACACATAAGAGACACTTCATTCGGTATGAAGAATCCTTCACACCAAGAGAGGATATGGACATAGTCTTGGCTGGTCCTCTTCTAAGTTATTTGATAACAGAGGTGTTGGAGGAGCAGTACTGGATGCTTTAGCACAAATTTGGACACAGGGTTTTTTTTTTTAGTAAGTAACGAAAATGCAGATCAGAAAATGTATTGGAGTAAAAGTATAGAATTTGTTTCAAAAAAGTAAAAGTTGACAGAAATATAAAAACTTAAGTTAAGTACAAAAACTCTCAAAAAATACTTAAGTACTATAACCACTTTGTTACATTACACCACTGCGACATGGGCCCAGAAATCAGCAATCTGTTGCACTTCCTGTGTTATGCCGGATGTAAAGACCTGAATTTTTTCTAACTGAATTTGTCGACCTGAATTTGAAGCCCTGCATTTTGTCAACCTGAATTTTAATATTTGATTTTTTTGACCTGAAATTTAATACCTGATTTTTTTCAACCTGAATTTGTGAGGTTATAAAATAATGAAGATTGTATTTTAGCAATATTTTCTAACAGCAATTTAGTAAGGTGAATATTTTGCATTGAATTTGAAATGCTTGAATTATATTTTCATTTGAAATATACAACCACAATAAATTGCAGTGTCGAAAATTTCAAGCATTGTAAATGCTGTAAGGATTTTTTTTAGTTCATGTGTTCAATATGCTATTTTGCTTTGAAGAATTTTGGCACTATTATACTTCCATAGCTGAGGTTCCTGTATTTCTCTAGTTCATTTACTGTTTGCTTACAACAGAACCTAGGGCAGAATGTATTGTTTGTTGAAAAATCATGTCCTTTTAAATTCCCTTCTGTGGACTTGATTCAGGGATTTAATAGAAAACTAACTAAACAACATTAGGCTCCTGTTTACCTTAATTCTCATATACAGTTGAGTTTAATCTGCAGCAGAATTATGTGCAATCTGTTCTTTCTTCCAAATTCCACTGTCTAAGAAAAATGTTTATGTGAAAATTAACCTGCAAGGATAAATTTTTAATTTTTTATGTTTTACAGAGAAAAGCTCACAATGTGTCCTGGGATTTGTTGCCATTCTGTATATTTATATGCAAGGGGTGATCTCCTTGAAGGTAAAGTAAAAAAAAAATAAATCAAAAGTTCTGAGATATGAGTTTAGAAAATTTTTTGACACTATCAAATTCCAAAATTTCTAAACGTAATGTAATTTAACAAAATTGTGACTTTAATACGGAAGTCCGGAAATTACAGACTTTTGACGAAAGTTGTTCTGTCGTGATAACACTGTACAGAAGTCCTAAAAGGCCATGCATTATTATATATTTTCTTTCTTGTTTTGTTGTGATAACGACTTAATTTTTCTCATTATTTCAACATAACAAAAATTGTTTTGTCGTGATAATGACTTAAGTTTTGCATGATCTCTGCATGTACAACATTGTTAATATGTAATGCATTAAACGTTAAGCCTTTATTTTCATAAATACTGACAACTGTGGATGATCGCTTTCCTCTTTCAGCGCTACTACCACTATGTATCTAAAAGCAGCGCTCCTACAATTTACGTGCAGTTAGTGTAGTTTATCCATGCTTTCAGAAACAGAGGCGGGATTAACTGCAGTAGAGTCAATATATAGTCTTCAATGATAAAGATACAGACATCACAGCCTCCTTCTTAAGTGTCAGACACATGTGGAACATGAGTCCCTGATCAAACTAAAAGAGTATCGGATCATCCGTCATGCCCCGATCGTTATCAAGTCATTATCACGAAAAAACAAGAAAGAAAAAATATAGCAATGCATGGTCTTCCAAAGTTTAATGAAAGGAGTCCTGTACTAAATACATATTTATACTCTGGAAGTACTACAGAGTCCATGTAAAAAATAAAGTATGAATTCAGAGATTTTGAAGTATTAAAAGTAACATTAAATATGATTATATATAATTAGGGTAAATTTGAATACTAAACATATTATTAAAGGAACAATTATTAAGCAGTTTTGCCTAATTAATTAATTTTCCACCCCTTAAAATTCAGGTTAGCGACACAAGTGAAAAATCAGGTAAATAAAAATTAATCAGTATGTTACAGCATGTTTAAAATTTGTGAAATATGCTGGTGGTAGCATCAAGCTCTGTGGATGCCAGCAGGGAGAATAGACAAAGAGATATTACAAAAAAATCATAAAAAAGATGAAGTTAATTGGAAATTAGTAATTTGCTGTGAGCAAAAGAAATGTGTAGAACCAACATGTAGAACCTGAAGCAAACCTGTAAGAAATAATTAGTAATGAACAAGTACTGAATTTTGACCTTGTATATAGTAACGTAAGTAGTATGTCTTTTTTGAAGAACATCAAAATAAATTATATTGTTCATGAACTTAACATTCCTGTTTTTGCTCTCCATCCACAACAACCACATCATCAAGTCAACACTTCCATAATCATAACTGAAAGTATGTTTTAAATTCTTGTTTTATTCCTATATCAACCCTAATTTTGAATGCAATTCTTTTTATTTTTGATGAACATATTGCACAAATGTTTTAATTGTAATATGTATATAATTTTAAATATGTACATATTATCAAGTGTCTGTTACTTTCTGTCCTGTTTTCACAGCCATCCAACTATTAAGTTTCTCAATGGTAATAGATGAAAGTTTTGACTTTGTTCTCAATGACAAATCCAGTACAAAATACAACA
>JAOTRN010018341.1:1580-11704 GCA_028566695.1 Bagroides melapterus | reverse complement strand
TCTATCTATCTATCTATCTATCTATCTATCTATCTATCTATCTATCTATCTAGCTATCTATCTGTCTATCATCTCTCTCTCTCTCTCTCTCTCTCTCTCTCTCTCTCAGGAGGTGATGTGTTTATTTCTCTGTGTTCATGAAACAGATGTGAGGATCTGATGAAGTGATCATAATACCTCCATGTCACTATACACTCACTAATCCCACATTTTTAGGGGATACATAAGATGACATTGTTGTGTGAATCTTCTGGTTGAAGCTCTTCTTGGGTAAAGAAAGCTCCAGAAACTCTGGAAGGTGTTGATGAACTTTTATGTTCTATGTTGCTGCTTCTAATCCGTCCGTGTTTCTAGAGTAACGGCCGGTTCACAGCGCATCGTGAATGTGAAATAGGTCAGTGTGTGACGTGTTGTGGGTGGGGGGTAGGGTGTGGTTGTGTGTAGTGTGCGCGTGTGGGTGTGGGTGTGTGTGTGCACGTGGGGGGGGGGGTCCTCCATCTTTGCTCTTTCCTCTGCGTGAATGCTTTAATGTCAGACTCGCTCACTATAGAGTTATTAAAGTTTTACTCTGAACCCGAAGGGTAAACGCTCGGCCGTGCTTTTGGCTCACGTCCGTCTGTGAGACGTACAAGGAGGAGGAGGAAGAGGAGGAAGAGGTGGTGGAATTGACCCGGATTAACCTGCTCCATGCTCAGTACCCTGCTCTGCATCTCCAGTGCTTTAGGTCATTGATCAGCGCTCTGGGCACAAACCTCGTCCGTCTCCAGCCAGAAACCCTACACTGGACATCTGATCCCGGCTACCCATCATGCACCGGGGCACACGCTGAACACACAGGCTGCTTGTCGAGCGGCGTGGCTTCGCAGAGAGCGGCACTGCTTCCAGCTCCCTCACGTATCTCCGTCGTCACTGTTCCTTTACGTGTTCTTCGTAAAAGGCTGTGTGTCAGCTAGCTCCGATCGTTACCGGGTGGATGGGCGGAGTCTAATTCCTGTTGCCTAGCAACAACGCTGCACCGATCCGAACGGAGTGTGTAGTGCTTTTGATGTTTTATGAGATTTTTTTTAACAGAATGTTTAGATGAGTCTACAGTACAGTGTGTGTGTGTTAGTTTGTTTATTAAACAAGTCTGGAGGTGGCAGAAAGATGCCCCTGTTACCCCAAAGAGAGAGAAGAAGGAAGCATGTGTCAGTTCACTTCCTGTTGGGTAGAATCCTGCTGATGGGTGACCGGCTCTGAGAAAACAAGGTTTATGAATAAATAAATAAATAAATAAAACAAACAAACAAAAATAAATATATAAAAATAAATTGTAAAAAGAAATGAGAAAAAAATTGTAAAAATTTAATAACTAATATTCAAAATGTATTTAATATATTTAAATGTTGCTTCAGTGTCACATTGTTCAGGTAGATATTCTTTTAGGTGTTGAAAATGATTTATTATTCGTTTATTTATTTATTATATTTTTCACTAAGAACTTTATTAAATAACGAAATGAATTCTGTAGAAATGTTCACGTTACACGGAGCGTTGAATCCATCTTTAGGCCAAGTCTAAAGAATTTTTTTTTCAAGTTTATTCCCTGATATTCCCTGATATTCATCAAAAATTATTTTTTTTATAACTTTGTTGATGGATGTTTACAGGACTTTTATTTCCTGTGAAATGTTTGATGCTGATTCAGCACAACGTGACTCAATAATAATAATAATAATAATAATAATAATAATAATAATAATAAATTTTGAATGTTAAATAAAATAATTAGATCTAATATGTAGTGTAAAATAATATAGATATAATATAAATATTTGTATTAAAAGTAAGCATACTAAAATAAAGAAATATTGATGTGAAAAAAAAAAAAAAAAAAAAATTCATTACAAACACGTCACCTATATAATTAAAAAAAGTATAGATATCTATATTAATCTGAGCAGGAGCGTGTCACGCTCGTGGTGTGACGACTTTGACACGTGGCTTGGCGTCAAGGATGTTTCTAAAGCACTTTTGAGGGCTTCGGCTTCCTTCTGAGCATCTCCTCGGCTTCATTTTTCCTGTTTGAACGTTCTTTCACTGCACCGCCGGCCCCAGCGTCTGTTGTACGAAGTTCGAGTGTGTAACCATGGCGACGAGCAGCTGAGCGCTCGCTGTAGGCCACCACCACTCTCCATTGGCTGCTTGACTAAAAGCGGATGGGGGGAGGGGAGGTGCGAGCTCTCTCTCTCACACACACTCACACACACGGCTCGCAAGACTAGGCGTGTGTGTGTGCGTGTGTGTGCGTGTGTGTGTGTGTTATCTCAGGGTAATAACAGGAATCTAACATCAGCTGCACCTGGCTGCTTAATTCACACTAAAAACAAGCAGCACGTTAAAGTCCTGATGTTACGTTTATACTTTAGACACGTTTTAAAAACATCTGGATTGTAAAATGTTTTCCACAATCATCAACACGACAAACACGGCTTAAAAAAAAAACAAAAACCACAGACTTGTGGGGGTCGAGGGACACGCAGAGTTAGAGTCGTACATTTGTTTACACAAATTCACGCAAATCCGACGTGGTGCACGTTTACGCTTCAGACTGTACACACCACACTCACCACAGAGCTCACGATTCTTTTTTTAATGATTATTATGTTTGATTCTTTTCCACAATTTTTTTTTACATTTCTTTTTACAATTCTTTTTTTTACGTGATTGTTTTGCACATTTATTTTTTTTTACAATTAATTTTTTTTACATGACTTTCACAATTTGTGTTTATTTATTTGCATGATTCTTTTATGGTGACTATTTTGCACGATTATTGTTTTACATGACTCTTTGTACTTTTTTTTTTTTTTTTTTACTTGATTCTTTTTATAATAATTATTTTTTTTACTTGATTCTTTCGAACGGTTCTTTTTTTGTGAACGTTGGTCTTATTGTCTCGTTAATCCTTTCTTCTTCTTGTGTTGCAGGTCTCGTAGTCGAGGCAGAGCTCAGGCTGATGATGAGGACAGCATGGACGCCACGGACGCCACGCTACCGCCAGAGACGGGTGAGAGGAACAAATTAATTTGGACAGCAGTCTGAGAGAGGGAGAGAGAGGGAGAGAGAGAGAGAGACAGAGAGAGAGAGAGCGAGAGATGGACAGAGAGAGAGACGGACAGAGAGAGAGAGAGAGAGAGAGAGAGACAGAGATGGACAGAGAGAGAGAGAGAGAGAGACACGGACGGATGGATGGAGAGAGACAGACACAGACGGAGAGACGGACAGAGAGAGAGAGAGAGAGACAGACACAGACGGAGAGACGGACAGAGAGAGAGAGACAGACAGACAGACAGAGAGAGACGGACAGAGAGAGAGATAGAGAGAGAGAGATGGACAGAGAGAGACATGGACGGATGTATGGAGAGAGACAGACACAGACGGAGAGAGCGAGAGAGAGACGGACAGAGAGAGAGACAGACAGACAGACAGACAGACAGACAGACACAGATGGAGAGAGAGACAGACACAGACGGATAGAGAGAGAGAGAGAGCGAGACAGACGGACAGAGAGAGAGAGGTCTGAGATCTGAGGTTTGGAGCCTTTGAAGAATTCATAGAATGCTAAATGGAAAATCCGGTTCTGCAGCGGTCTCAGTCCGAGGTGTCGGCATGGAGACGAGGAATAACTAATACTTTCTGAAAGCTTTCGCGGTTTTAGCCGCTCTCTCACACGTGCCGCTCTCGCAGTCCTCGGATCTTGATCGCACACGTATGCCACGTTTTATCCACAAAAGCGCGTGAGAAAGACTGCGTCATAAACCGCCGCTGTAGCGAGTCGCTAAAGAACAACGTGAGCTGCGTCTAGGCCAAATGCGGAAATACGAAAACGTGAGAAAGTTGAGCGCACAGGATCGGGTTCAGGGTGACGGCAGATTTCAGTCTCAGAGTCGACTTCGGAAAAGAAAACGACATGATGCTACTTTTTTGTTCTGAAATAAAAAAAACGGAACAGAAATTAAAAACAGCGTAAGGGGCGGTGCTATGTCTAGAGAAAGGGGCGTGGTTTCTTTTGCTTGATGTCATCATCTATAGGTGAAAAGTCTTCTGAGGTCTTCTGTGAACTCAAACAAATATGAAGACTTCAAATAAAAAAAAATTCCAGGAAAATTAAAATAAAAAACTTGTTAAAAAAAAACAAACTCAAAAATTATTTAAAAATTAAATTGTTATTAATTATTTATTTACTTTTTAAACAAATTAAACAAATAAAAAAGGTATGATAAATAATATTTTACACGTAACCATTAAGTACAATTCAGTTCCTTTCAGCCAGTTTGTTCTTATTAACTTTTTTCTTTTCATTTATAAAAATTTAGCCCGATGTCTCAGAAATGTATTTCATCTTCTTTTATCACGTGTTTATATTCTCATATCAGTGAGTGAGTCACAGTCCACCAAACACCGTACAGAGCATGTGCAGGTCTCCATGGTGATTTTGAAAAGAACATACATTTAAAAAAAAAAATTCAAGTTTAAAAAAGATCAACGAGTTCAGTTTAAAAAAGATCAACGAGTTCAACAGCGATGAAGATTTTCTGCATCCGCATGCGTGCGTGTGAGCGAGGACTCGAGGACGGCCATCTCAGCAAAAAAAAATAAAGTGGGTCACGGAGAAATTTATTAATTTATTTCTTTTTTTTTTGGGCAGCGTCCCATCCTACAGCTCTCCGTGTGTGTTTCTCAGCCGGTTTGTGGATGAAGTTTCATCTTCAGGCCGTTTGCGACACCGATGACATCATTGACGTTAGTGATGTCATCACATCGTCTCTGTGTGCTTCTCTCGCACTCAACACTCTTTCATGATGCCATCAATGATGTTTTCATTCTATTCTATCTCTCTTTTTTTTTTTTCCCTCCTCCTCTAAGAAAAGGCGCTCGGTGCACGTTAATGTCGTGTTAATTACACTCTGGAGTCTGTCTGCATCGACTTGTGGGATTTTCCATGAAAGAGAGAAAAATGAGTGGAATTTTATTTCGGGCATGATAAGGGCTGGCGAGTTTTTTTTTTGTTGTTGTTTTTTTCCCCTTTTCCTCCCTTCTCTCTCTTCCTCCTCGTGTCTCTCCGTTGCAGGCATGTGTGCGGATGCATGTTTTGCGTGGAGACGATAAAGACGTAGCGTACACGCTTCAGCGCTTCTGAGCTCCTACAAAACCGCACTGATGGTGTTTTTTTTTTTTTTTTTTCTCCCTCTTCCTCTTCTTCTGTCCTACATAGCTGAAGGGGGAGGAAATGAAAACCCTTCCCCTCCAACGTCACTTTTTTTAAACGACTGACTGCCGATCGCGCTCGGGTCACTGAGCCCAAGCAACTCCTTTCAGACCTATTTATTTATTTTTTTCATTCATTCGCTCACTCCATAGTTAGCAGAATTTAAAAAAAAAAGCATATGATAAATGTTGAGGTAGGATTTTTTTTGGTTTTTTGTTTGTTATTTTGCTGGTGTTTGGACGAGGTGTTTGGATTTTTGGAGCTCTTGCCCGGTGCTGGTTTGATGAACTCTAGAGGAGTTCAGTTCAGTTCGGTTCGGTTCGGTTCAGGTCACCCCCAAGTCCAGCTTCAGACGTTTGTAGACGAGGGTTTAAAGCTCTCAGGTGTAGAGCTGCGTGATGGAAAACAATCATTTCGGAAATCTATTTTTATTGCACTTTTAACAATTCGCATTGTCTCAAAGCAGCTTTACAAAAGTGCAGAAAGAGAATGAGGAGAAAAGGAGAAACAATGGAAATAAAATACTTAAATTATAAAAAATTATATTCATTCAATCTATCCCTAAGGAATAGAGGTGGGTGAAGCATCCAGAAATCTGTACTCAAGTAAAAGAACAAGTCCTTATAGAAATATTTCCTCAAGGAACTGTACATCTCTTTAATTAACGCCCTCCAGTGTCACCTAAACGAGGAGGAGGTTCACATTTGAGTCCTCTCAAGGTTTCTTCCTCTTCCATCTGCGGGAGTTTTTCCTCACCGCTGTCTCCAGAGTCACCTCAGACGTGCTCAGTGTGGATAAATACTAACACACTACATAAACATTAGACGTTATTAATCTTGATTGACTAATCTTCGTATAATTTCCTCGTATTTTGATCAACTGTTTATTATGTTCATGTTCTGTAAAGCTGCTTTGAGACATTAACAGCGCTATACAAATAAAACTGAACTGAATTGAAAAAAGTAAAATTAACAATCGTAATAGTTACTCGAGTAAGAGTAAAAAAAAAGTGTCCGATGCTAAAAACTAGTCGAGTAGCTAGTTACTAGATTCTTCCGATCTGATGGATATGAAGCGAAAAGCCAGAACTTCAAACTACTTGGAGATCTTTCACACACAGGTTGAAGTCCAGTGACGTGACATTTACAATCAAATCTCAACTTAATAAAATCAAATACAATTCTGTTTTTATTTTGTATGGATGTTCTACACTTTAGTGAGGTGTCCGGATTTGTGTCTGAGCGAATATGAGGAAAAACATTCAGACAGCGTGTGAAATGTGGTATTAAAATAAGGTCAGAGTGTCTATAGTTAACAAATGACCATTAATTCTGGTTTAAATATTGATCATTTTGACACCGCTACGTGTTTTTTCAGGTTGGAGCTGGAATTCTTGTACGCTGTGATTTCACTTTGTTTTGGTTCACACAGCAAGCATCGCATTATGAAACTATTCTTTTCGACATTTTGGATTGAAAACACAGACTGAACTTGAGACCACGAGTGATCTGACTCCTACAACTCACACACATCCTTTTCTTCGGTCTTCATCTTCCAAACGAACGCGCGCTAAACGTGAGCCGGAGAAACGTAGCAGCGTCTCGTGAAGCGGCGTCTCCGACGTCTCGCGAGACTTACGAACAAGTCATTATTTTAAAGATCTTTAAAAAACTTGTACCATTTAAGTACAAGTTACCCCAAAAATGTACTCAAGTAATGTAATGAAGTAAATCTAATTCGTTACTATACACTTCTGTTTAAATCCGAATTTTTTAAGCCATATTTTAATTTCCGGTATACTAATAGTGCTTTAATGCATTTCTTAGATTAAGTCCAGCGTCAGGATGTGAGTCTTTGGTAAATTGTCCAGACTGCAGATTGAAGGCAATAAAAAAGAAAAAGCTTGTCAAAAAATTGTTATAGCATAAAACCAGGTGAGTGGGCGGGGCTAGAGGTTGAGCTCCAATAAATCGTGTAATAAAATAGTATACAATTATATTAGACTATGAAATGTCCTAAAGATACACAATTATTCACACTGGATAGATGTAAAAAAAAAAATCTATCTCCATATCCAGGATAATGACAGTGTGTACATTCATTACTGTAAAACAACATAGAATTAACTTTAAGTTTAAAGTTTTTTTAAAGTTTAACATTTTTTTTGTTCAAGAAAAATGTTTTATGGTAACAGTTTTCTTGCTCTTGGAACTTTGCAACAGCGCTCTGAGAAACTCGAGATTTAGAACAGAGCGATGGTAAAGAAAGGCGTCTCACCTGCGTGAGGAGATCCATCTCCTGCAGCATGTCCGTGAACATGGCATCGATGTCATCCATCTAGAAGAGAAAAAAACATAAACTGTGATGTTTCACACTTCAACAACATCTGCAGCAATCCGATGACCATCAGCATGAAGGAAGAAAAATGAAAAGAAAAGATCAAAATTTACAAAATGATGTCAGAATAATGCCTAGGAATAGTGAATGAGGTAAAACAAAAACAAAAAAAAAAACAGAAAAACAAAATGGCTTCTAATTTCACATCAAAATGTAAAATAGTAACAGAAATCTTAAATTTAGTTCAATGCATTTAATATTTTTTTATTATTAAGGTTATAGGTTATAATAACAAAAATGTCCAATTTTAAGTCTTTTTTAAAACTGATTCCTTTATGTCATTCAACCAAAAAAATAAGCAAAATTATTAAACTAGAGGAAATGCTTGTCTTGAAAAAAAAAGCTACAAATAAGTTTATTAAGCTTAAATTTATTTTGAATTTTCTGTTGAATTCTGGATTCTGATTGGTCAGATCATGTTACTTCATTTTCTACAATATTATTTATTATTATTATTATTATTATTAATAATAATAATAATAATAATAATAATGAAGGCTCATGTATTATTTAACATTTAGAAAACAAAACATCTGCATTAATTAATAAACATTAATTCAAAATTCATTCAAAAATAAATTTGCATAAATAAACAAGAATTTTAATTAAAAATTCTGAAAGGTTTTTGAACTTTGCTCTCAAGTTGTAAATAATTGATTGCTTTAGTTCTGAATCTTGACAGTTAACGGCCAAAAACCTGTTAATAAACATGTTTCTTTTTCACAGAAAAAAAAATCTAATCTCAGAGGATTTCTTTAACTCTTAAAAAATTAAACCAATTAAAATATTATTAAACCTAATTATCGGCTTATAAACAGAATAATAAAGCTTGAAATAATCTTGTAACATTGTTAAAAAATGAATTTGAATAATCACTATTCTAATAAAGTAAATATTATTTTAATAATTTAAAATAGTGTCATAGAAAAAAGTAGTAAAACGTTAAAGCTGGAAAAAAACTGCAGCGAGAAATTAATTTTACTCAGTGATACTCATAATCATTTATGGTGTTGGTTATCTGATTATTATTGAAGTTTTTCATTTAAAAGTTGTTTTTTTCATATGTTATATAATTATTAATTATATAGTAATTATTAAATATTATTTTCATTAAATAATCCTTTAGTTCATTTATCGTCAGTTTGTTCCTCGGTTCTTCGGTCTGAACCCGAGCAGAAAAAATCTGAGCTTTAAAGCAGAACAGAGGAGTTTCTGTATAAGCACGTTATTCTATACTACAAAAATATGAAGCCTAGAGCTAGATATTACGCAACAGATGTGACGATAATGGTTGAGTTTGCATAACTCTTCCAGGCATGTATTCTTTGTCAGGACTTGCAGTGGTTTGTTGAGGAAAAAAAAAAGCTGCTACTGAAACAACCGAAGGCTCAAATGATAAGAACGTCACAAGAAACGATAAAGAATTTCACTGAATTTAAAATAGATTCTTTCTTCCTCTTTTCTTTAATGTGGAAGCAAGATCGCATCTACTCAGGAAAACGAGGTCCGAACCTGGAGGTCAAGCTGAAAAGTTTAGCGCTTGAATTTCGGTTTATTGGTTTTGTTCGTCTGTTAAACGTCATGTTACTTTACATTTTTTCCCCTTATTATTAAGGCTAATCAGCTCTGCTAGCATGTTTTTTTTTTTTTTAGCATGAGGTTTTCAACACAGCTGGATAACCGCTGCCGGAGAGAGAGATATATTGGGCTGGAAAGTGTGGTAACACCACAGATTTAACAATTAAGATGCTAAGCTGCTTCTGAACTTTCAGCCGAATCTAACGTCTAATATCTGACGGACAGATTTTCTTCTCTGTACGCCGATCTTACCAAGTCACTTGTTTTAGCTTCAACACAATTCAAAACAAACTCAATTTCGATGTGAAGACGATTCTAATTACATTTGGGATTTTCATACTCTGGTACAAAAATACTCTGGTATCTGAGTCAAACGCAGCCTCACTCAGCTCTAAAATAAAACCATGTCTCAACAAACTCTCCTGCAAGCTGATGCTCAGTCTGCTGCAGTCCACAGAACAGTGAGATAACATCAACATCTTCCTCCATTGCTCCTATGTTTTAAACGAATTCATTCAATTATATTAACAGTGGACATTGTCTCGAAGAAGCTTTATGTAAGCGTAAAATGTTTATGTAGATTTATTTGAATTTATCTCTATTTATCTCTAGATGATATAAAGGAAGAAACCTTGAGAGGAACCAGATTCAGAAGGGAACTTCAACCTCATTTGGGTGACAACCAGAGTCTGATTATAAACATGAGAGAGTGGAATTATAAATGATTATAAACACCAGAGAGTGGAATTATAATGATCATAAACACCAGAGAGTGGAATTATAAATGATCATAAACACCAGAGAGTTGAATTATAATGATCATAAACACCAGAGAGTTGAATTATAAATGATTATAAACACCAGAGAGTGGAATTATAAATGATTATAAACACCAGAG
>JAOTRN010018340.1:0-11725 GCA_028566695.1 Bagroides melapterus | reverse complement strand
TTGAATAGTTTTCCCCATTGCCAAAAAAGTAAAATAACTGAAGATAAACAATGATAAAATGCTAATAAAAATGAAAGTTTCAGACGGCACATATTAGTACATTCATTCATTAATTTAACGCACATCTATTCCTGTTTCTGCTGACACTTATACTTTTATACTCTTGTAGAGACATATATAAAATCGTCCATTTCGACACATCTACAATTAGCTATGAGCGCTTCCTCCATCTTCTGCTTTTCTGTACTGAAAGGTCAGGCCATGATGTATAGATCTTCTACTGGTCTCACGTATTCACATGATATGATTTGACATGATAAAGTCCAATCAATTTGAACTTTGGGACACAGCAACATGAGAAACTTTTTGCCTGCGCTTGTCTTTCCGATATGCGAAATTGGAATGCATACAAATGGGAGTCAATGGGAAGAAAAGTGCCGCGTGCTCACAAACCACGCCACTGCTGGGTTCTGGTAGCTGCACGCATCAGATTCAAAACAATAATGCTTGCCTACAGAGCCAAATACGGACCAGCTTTCACTTCAAATCTCTCATCACTCCTTGCACTGCCCCTCACACCCTCAGAGCTTCCAGTGGATAAGGGTTCCTCTGGATAAGGGTGTCTGCCAAATGCTAAAAATGTAAATGTAATGTCCAAATGGCTTTTGGTCTTCCACCCCCACTAAGTTATGTGGGCTGACATTACTCCCCTAAATATAAAAGCTATAATATTATAAAATGTACATTAGATATTAATAAAAGAGCTAAATAAGTGAGTTTCATGCAACCATTCTCACTAATGTACACTCTTACATTATGTGCAAGTATAAAGCACTTTCACCCTGAAGTGCTCACAGAAACACACTCAGAGAAGCATAAATCAGACCTTACCTGAGTATAGCATAAGGCAGCAGAATTGTAGTCCTTCTTTTTAAAGAGAACATTCCCTTGTTCCCTAAATCTGGCGGCACATTCAGATGATTTTTTCACAGGATACTTCTCAGATATTCTGGAAAGAGTTTCAAGATCCTCTGGCCTATAGAGCAGACAAATGATAATACACTACTAAGAGAAATCAATTAATCAGAAATGAAAATTTGTTTGTTTTTTTAATACCAAGCAGCAAATGCTTTACACAACCAATTCATGCTCAAATTAATTTACTTTCAAAATAAATAAATAAAATAACCAGTTTAACAACAACAATAATAAATATTGTTGTTAATATAATTCTCACTGAGCCAAGCGTTTTGAAATGTCACATGTATATTGTGGTAATTTTGTGATTCTTCATATTCTGAGGGCAGTTAAATACATCAGTAAACACAATTCTCCAGGCAGCTAAAGTATTTGATGTCACATTTCTATGTTGTTGTGTGTCTATGTTGTTGTTATGTGTTAGTTCTGAAAATAAGTCCCAGCTAGTGTATTTGCTAATCGGGTTTATCTTAATAAATTGCATAAAAATCATATGCTTTTTGGAAACTCATAACACAGTTCTACAGAATGTGGGAGTGGCAAGAACATACACCTCCCAAGAATTCTGAGCTTTGTGTGTGAGTCAAACAGTGCATGTGCATGAACAATGCATGTAGAAACTATAAATAGCACACCTGTCCCACTGAGGCTGCATATTCTGAGGTATGATCGGCACCAAAAAAGGGTCCAGTAAAAAAAAAAAAAAAAAATCATATAGGGACAATTAAAATAATGATATTTGAAATGCTCAGACACCACTAATAAACTGGGATAATTATTATAGTGGTGCTTACAATGCAATACAAACCACATTAATTACATTTACATTAATTAAGTTCTGCTGTTTCAGTTGCAGACTTTTTATGAATGATGAAAAATATAAGAGCAGGTCAGGATGGATGTCAGTTGGGGTATGTCAGTGGAAGTAGGCTAAAGGGAAAATGAAGGAGCATAGCAGAACAGAGGAACACATGCTAGGTATGATTCGGTGGAATGCTTTTAAAAGAAAGGCATTGGATACAGCTTTGCAAAAGACTGATTATGCAGCACAAGCAGCCAAAGAAAGAGAAAAGCAAAACAACAGAGAAATTATCTTCAGATTGATTGACATCATACTATGCTTTGCAAAACAAGGCATGGCCTACAGAGGTGATAATGAAAGACTCTCAAGTTCAAGCAAAGGTAATTTCTTAGAGCTTGTGGAATTGCTTGCCAAATATGACAGTGTTTTTAAGCTTCATCTTGACAGTGTCAAGGAAAAACAAGAATCAGAGAGAAAAAAAGCACAGAAAAACACCAGGTACGTTCGCCTCTGCAAAAAACTCACTGGAAGGAGCGGGGACCCAGACGGGATAAAAGTCCCAGCGCTTTATTTATTCCTCTCTTGGCTGGCACCCCACATCAAACACCGGGCTTCAGAGTCAAACTTTGAAGAGGTAAATGCAGAGCAACGCAGACAGATACGCAAAACTATAAATTGTTATTACGCCGTAAGCTAAGTGCATATCATGTGACGTAGCGCATGGCGTATGTCCTACGCAGAAGTATAAAGTGCGCTTTATGTACATGACATGACCATAAAAGAACGGTTCATTCAGCTCTGTGATATTCAATCTACAACAGAAGATCTTGAAAACATTGTGTTGAACATTCTGAAGGAGAACCAGCTGAAAGCTGATGACATCTGTGGCCAGCACCCCATTGAGCTACAGAAGCTCTCAGACACCCAATGGAGCTGCAGGGAAAGAGCACTGAAGACTCTCAAAAAATGTCTCTGCAGTTGTACAATTCCTTGAAGATCTGCCAAAGTCTGAGCCACCTGATCCAGCTGCAGTAGAAGCTAACATGATTTTGCATAGCATTAACTTTGAATTCCTACTTTGTTTGGAGATAACAACTGCAAACCTGGACTTGGCAGCAACATACACTGTTGTAAATGATGTCATAGCAGAATGAACACACTGAGAAACAAAGAGCAATTCACTGAAATATATCACAATGCTACCATTCAAGAAGAGGCAAGAGGAATCAAAGTACCTGAGGTAATTCCAGGGCAGGCAAGATGGCGAAAAGTACCTGCAAAGTTTAAGTACTGTACCACATCAGCAACAAAGGACCACCAGCCACAGACTTTAAAGGAGTACTACAAAGGAAAGATGTACCTCAATTTTTGGATTCTCTGATTCAGGAACTACAGAGATGATTTCAAGGTAAAGGGAACACTGACAAAATCCTTACAACATTGCATTGCTTGCTTTACCTAACAAAGTGGAAAGAAAATGTGGAAATGATAAAGCACATAATGCTGCCCTTAGTCTCTGTGAGTTTTACGGTTTTTAGGAGGACAAGGAACAGCTGCAAACTGGGCTTAGAGTTTTCCACTCTTCATACATATGCTCACAAAAAAATGCCCATGCAGTGTTCGAAACATTCAAAGAATTTGATGCCTATGTTGTGTTCCAACACTTTTTTTTAAAAAATCTTTGCAACAATACCAGTCTCAACAGCCACTGCTGAACGCTGTCCTGTGTGGACAAGAACAACTCTCTGAACTTCTGTTTCTATCAATCGAGAAGGACATCCCAATTAAAAAGATGAGATTATTAAAATCTTTGAGGAAATGGTACCAAACAAAATGGTTTTACTGTGAAAATAAATTAAATTGAGAGACAAAGAAAAATATGTAAAAGATCATGGTATTATCAGAGATGCTTTCATGCATTTATGATTTATCATTAAAATATCAATAAAAACAGAAATTATTATATAGTGTCTGGTGTCTTGTCTTTTATTTGGGTATTTTGTAACTGCCCTTTTTTTTTGTTTTGGGCCACTGTGCACATCTGCCTGCCAGATATGGTGATTTGAAGAGAAACTATTTTAAATTTCCAAAGTAACATTGCTTGATCTTTAGTTAATGCATAGAGTAGGTCATACAGAAGTGATATGAGCTGGTTGCTCTAACATTTTGAAATATACATTTTATAATAAATTAAATAGTGCCTCCTGATGCAATTTTATTTACATATATGGTGAATTTGAAGAGGAATTATAAAAAAAAAAAATTATATTGATTTTGCAGATAGAGTATGTTATGCTGAAGTGATAGGACAGTTTTGCCAACTAACATTTCGAAATTATCATTTTATGATGGATTAAAATGTGGTTCCTGGCACAATTAAATTGCCAAATATATGGTAACCTTGAATAGGTATTATTAAAGAATTCCACAATAAAATAGTCTGATCTTTGTGAGCATAGAGTAGCTCATTATGAAGTGATCTAAGTGAGTTTTATCAATTAACATTTCGAAACTTTCATTACCGTGCTTTCAGAAAGAGCGGCTGGCTTAACCGCAGTGTTTACAGTTACAGGCCTGGGTGGATACTTGCACTGTTCTTTTTAAACGTTCACTTTATTAAATTTAATTCATGAAACATTTTGGACTGAAATTGAACTATAATAACGGACAAAAGCGAGTAGCTTGACAACAAGCTAACCAGCGAACAATAGCGAATAGCGTTAACAAGCTAGCGGGAGCCACTTACTCCTCAAAGCAGCAAATGAAATGATCACTGTGATAGATTTAAACAAGTACTGTGTCCGTACATTATCTTTTCTAATGTCAATACTTCCATAAACTATGGGATGCTTTATTTAGGACTTCCTGGTTTGAGGTTTTTCAATAAAAACGTTGCGACCTCGCGGAGGTTTCCTAAATACATTTAATGCTTTAAATGCAAATAGAACCCCTTAAATGTAAATATAACTATTGCAATCACAACATGTCATGCATTTCCAGGCAGGAACTATAAAAAGTGGATTATTTTTAATACAGCAACGCGGTCTGCCATGTTACTCCTTACTTAACATTAACTACACTTTCCAAATTACATTGTTAAAGTCGTTTTACCTACTGGAGTTTCAGTTGTACTGAAATAAATATAACGTAAATATTGTTAATGAAATGTACTAACTGTAGTTGTGACAGTCCAAAGTGGAAAATATCATCTATGTCAGTGAAGAGACAAAAACGCTCTCTTGTTACGGATTCAAGCCGAGTCCATTTCTGCTCAACATGGTTTATCCACTCCGGACACGGGAGATCCATTTTCACGTCAGATGATAGCAAACTACTTCGCTGTAGCAGTTATTTCTTGAAGATACGACATCCGTTAGGATCAACCAGCCGACAGCCATGCCGAGAAAGGTTTCTTCTTCTTGCTGGTGTAATTGGCGCTGCAATCCAGCTTTAAGTTGCATACCGCCACCTCCTGTGCTGGAGTGTGAAGAGACGTCAGTGTTGGCTTGAATGCATTTCTTACATCCTATTTTTAGTCCACATATAATTAATTTAATAACCACCTTAATTTAAAATTTCTTTATATTTAAAATAATTGTAATTGTCACCTCATTCCATCCAACATTTCTCTATGTAGTTCTTTTCTTTCATTGACATTTTTGGTACATGTGGTCGAAGGTCTTAAAGAAGAATTAGAAGTTTAGAAGATAGAAGAGTTAGAAGTTTAATCCAGCTCAGCAGTGACAAAATGCTGGACAAATCCTGCTCAAATATTTTATACTGTTTTTCCTTTGTAGTTTAAATGCTTTAAATGTAAATTGAGTGTCTTCCAAATGGCTTGGTTATACATCGTTGTATCATGGCCACGTGTACCCTTTGATTAGTGACAGTCATTGAGATCCTGTTGCTGTGCCCATACTAACTCTTAATCAAGGTTTTCTGTGAATTTGCAGATTTCATTTTAAATCTAATTGTTCATTTAGACCAGGGATGTCAAACTCAGTTCCTCTGCAGAGTTTAGATGCAACCGTAATTAAACACACATGATACAGCTAATCAAGTCCTTCAGGGTTAATTGAAAACTGCATAGTATGTGTGTTGGAGCAGGGTTGGAACTAAACTCTGCATGGCTCTGGCCCTCCAGGAACTGAGTTTGACACCCCTGCTTTAGACAAAGCTTAAGAACCTCTGAGAACAGCAGTTGTTTCCATCTTAGATTCAGTAGGGTTTAACCAGAACGTAATAGGACCCACTCATAATGGAAGTCACACTATTGATTTCATTCTAACCTTGGGATTAAATATAGAAACTTGCCTCAATCAGAAGCTATCTCAGACCATTATCTTATTTAAAATGTGCCTCTGGCACGATATTTGCAACTTGCCAAGTCACAGTGTTAAATGTACATTTACATCTGCTACTGCAGAGAGCTTTACCAATAGTCTACCAGAATTTTATCCGTGACCCCACAGAACTTGACCAGGTGACTGACTATTTAGAGTCATAATTTTTTATTGAATACTGTCGAAAAGTGCACACCATCTTTTTAATTTCATGACATCTTCAACACTGAAAATATATACAAAACACTTATGTTCATGTATTATGAATTTCTTATCTGAATTTATAAATATGACATATAGATTATGATAATCATTGAATTGTCTTTCTGAAAATTCATAATGACAAAAGACAATTATAAGCAAGATACATTAGGTTGCATAATAAATGACGTATACAGTGTTTGTGAACCCTTTAGAAATTCCCATATTTCTGCATATATATGATCAAAAACATCCCCAGAAGTCCCCAAAACAGTGAACCCAATTTAACAAATCATACGAATATATTATACATGGTGATTTTAATATTTTAATTTTAAGTAATTTTATAATTTTAAAAACTTATAAAAACTTGTATTTGGCAATGTAACAGGAATGATGCAGATTGCATTATGAAACATATAACACAGTGATGACTAAAGTAAATTACCTTATAGACCTGTTGTATCATATTTGATACACATACTGTATATTCAACACAGTTTTACTATAACATTCTGTATAAAATATAAATTTATTATTAGTTGCTTCAAAAATCTACATATTCATGTTAAAATAAATTAGTATCGACATCTATGTTATTTTTATCGTATTTTTTTTTTTTTTTTCAAAATGAGCAAAGATGTCCCTGCAAAAAACAAGCATGTCAGACCATGAAGTCAGCCATATTGTTAAAGACAACCTAAAGCCTACTAAACCCACTAGGGTTACTAGACACGCGTCAGATTGTATACAACATGTTTTAGGACAATATCAAGCTTCCCCTTTATTTTCCTGATCCTAGAAAATGTTGTAGCACAGCAGTGATGCTCATACCTACATAGGAATAATATTCATGAAATGTATCAGTCAGGATTTAGGCCTCATCATAGCACAGAGACAGCACTGGTTAAAGTTGTAAATGACCTGCTACTGGTCTCTGATCTCCTTGCTGGTGTTACTCAATCTTAGTGCAGCTTTTGATACCATTGACCATGCTATTTTACTTGATAGCCTAGAACCTAGACCGAAATGGTGTCTACTGTGGGAAAATATTTTAAGTCATTGTTTTATTTTCTTCTTATTTCTAGTATTTTTTTGTTGTATAATTTAGAAGCCAAATTAAGTTGCAAAGCAAGTTAAATTCAATGTTTACATTTATCTTGTGGTGTTTTGTAAGCCAATGTTTCACATTAATACAAAAGGAAAGGGCAAGGTAACTCAGGACACCATGTCTAGAAGAGCAAAACAAGGAATTACGTGCTCGAGTATCTTCCATCACTAAGAAGTTAGGGAACAAAAAGACTTTAGCAAAAGATCATTTGAAAAGGTCATCACAGTCAAATAATGTATACTCTGATTTGCAGTCTTTGTTTAACCAAGAGGAAGATGATGTGTCTCTTAATGGCCTTACTGATCAGTCAGACAATGTTCTTCAAGTATGTGGAGCACGAAAAGGGTTCAGCGTGAAATAGAAGAGGTAGAAAATACTGTCTCCAGTCATACAAGTGCAGTCATTAAAGCTTTAGGGCCTGAAGCAAGAGAGAGAGACTTGCTCAAAGTTTGCCCTCAGCACGTTTTAACTTTTCTGAATTTCGGAGAGCAGGAACATATAACACAGAAACATATAACACAGTGATGACTAAGTACGTGAGGTACGGGTTGTTTTATGTGTTATATCTCTTGTATATGTGTGTGTTCGTTCTCCAGGTCGCTCCATATTCCAGCCCAGGTTTTCCTGCCATCCAGCCATTCATTGGAAAGATGACATCATTGAAAGTCACCCTATAAAGCTGGGATGGAAGCAAGCCCCGAGAGCTTCATTGCTCACTTGGCATTGTGTTTTTTCTGGTGTTCCTTTCAGTGAATTTGTGATTGTCATTCTGGTTTCGATTTTGGCTTTCCTTCACTACGAGTTCTGTTTCTGTCCTGGTCTGTTTTGGTTGCTCATTGTAAATTTGTGTATAGAAATTGTATTGTACATATTGAGATTGTATATATCACCGGTAGAAGGGGTGTGACTGCCATTTTTGTTGGGGAGTGGGTTTTGTCTTTGTTTCTTGGTTAGGGAGACTAGAGAAGGTTATTGTAATTTTTGTTTATTTATTTTTGGTGTATAGATAAGTGAGACCCTAATCAGAGATTTGGAGATTTGATAAGTGTAGGAAGGACGATCTGCTTTTGATAGCCGACTTCTTTGATATTTCTGTTCGACATTCCGATAGCAAAAGTGTGGTTAAAGCTGTGCAGTATGAGGCACTAGTGGCTCAGCAGATCTTACCTGAGTGGGAGATGCTTCCGGGTGAAGCTCCACCTCGGGCTTCGGGCCCTACAGGTGTGGCTATGGAGCCTGAGGGGTGGGTTGGTGACGAAGCATACTTCAGGCAACTTTGTGGCGGTTCTGTAGATCCTGGAATGCAGATTGCGCTAAAAGAGTTGGAGCTGGAGATAAAGCGGCAGGAGTATAAGATGCAGTTGCTGCGCGTTCGGGAGAAAGAGTTGGATGCGGCGGGAAGGAAGCTCGACCGGGCTGATCCACATCAAAAGCCAGTACCTCTTCCACGGAAATTTGGCTCCTCAGCAGCAGTATCCCCTGCTCCCATCGGGGCTGATGGCTCTAGCGTGCCGGCATCGCCGATTGCTCCAATCCCGACCTCAAGAGAGACAATAAGACAGTCTGCTTTCGATGTTAGCCGACACATTGGATTAGTGCCAGTATTTAGAGAAGACGAAGTCGATGCTTATATTTACGTGTTTGAGTGAATAGCCACAACTTTAGACTGGTCTAAAAGTATGTGGACGCTATTGTTGCAGTGCAAGCTGTCAGGGAAAGCACAGGAAACCTGCTCAGCTCTCACTCTTGAGCAGAGCCTTGAGTATGAAATTGTTAAAGCTACTGTACTTCGTGCATATGAGCGTGTGCCTGAAGTGTATAGACAGAGTTTTAGAAACTCTGTTAAGACAGCCAGTCAAACCCATGTTGAGTTCGCTTGTGAAAAATACATCCTTTTTGAGAAATGGTGTTCTACAAGTGGCGTGCAGACTTTTGAACAGCTCAAAGAGTTGATTTTGCTGGAGGAATTTAAGTCATGTCTCTCAGAACAGTTGGTTGTGTATTTGAACGAGCAAAAGATTGACACATTGTCTAAAGCAGCCGTTTTGTCTGACGAATTTGTCCTAACGCATAAGACTGTGTTTAACTCCCCTTTGACTTGTAAAGATGCGTCCTTGCGCTCATTAAACAGTCTCAGTAAACCTGTGCAGAATTGCACCTCCGGTGGTTCATCTTCTGAAACTCGTGACCATCCCTGCTCTGGACATGCAGGGGTTCGTAAAACGTACTTACGGGCATTGAAGTATTTTGTCTGGACAGGCATGAAGGCCGATGTGGTACGTTATTGCCAAACCTGTCACACCTGTCAGGTAGTGGGTAAACCCAATCAGGTCATTCCACCTGCACCGCTACAGCCCATTGTGATTCAGACTGAACCTTTTGAGCGTATCATAGTTGATTGTGTTGGTCCCCTGCCCAAGACCCGTTCTGGCAACTGTTATTTGCTGACGCTCATGTGTGCTGCCACTCGTTTCCCAGAAGCTATCCCATTGCGTACCCTCCAGTCTAAAACTGTCATCAAGGCACTCATAAAATTCTGCACTACATTTGGGATGCCTAAATGTATACAAACTGATCGTGGCTCTAACTTCATGTCACGGCTGTTCTCCCAGGTGATGAGAGAGTTGAAGGTTAGCCATCAGGTCTCACCCTGAGTCACAAGGTGCCCTCGAATGTTTTCATCAGACATTTAAGAAAATGCTGCTCACATATTGTTTGGAAACTGGGAAGGAGTGATATGAGGGTGTTCCCCTTTTGTTGTTTGCTGTTCGTGATGCTGTACAGGAGTCTCTTGGATTTAGCCCGTCTGAGCTTGTGTTCGGTCATGCGGTACGAGGGCCATTAAAGGTCCTGCAAAGGTTGGCACCAGCACCAGATCCCAGAGAGAAGCCCATTTTGTTATATGTTTGTGATCTTTGTGAGCGGTTAAAGATGGCGAGGGACACGGCACAGAAAAGGTTAAGCTCCTCTCAGGAGCATATGAAGGAGAGGTTTGACCGTAAGGCAGTCCCCCGCTCATTTTGTGTTGGAGATCAAGTTTTGGCCTTATTGCCAGTGCCTGGTTCTTCGCTCCAGACCAGATTCGTTGGGCCTTATGAGGTTAATCAAAAACTCAGCCCCACCGATTATGTTATCAGCACACCCAACCATAAACATAAGACTCGTATTTGCCACATAAATTTGTTAAAGAAATACCATGCTCGCATCTCAACTACTAGCTTGGAGCCAGTTTTGCCTGTGGTTCCAGTGTTGGCTCTGACTTGGGAAAATGTTACACTTTCAGAATACTCCCCAGAGATAGACGGCCTACATCTCAGTAGGAATTGTGTGTCTTCTGTTCACCTAGCTAACTCTGAGGTGTTGAAGCATTTGCCTAAGAAATTGGTTGACTTACCTATGTCTTTCCAGGAGGATATCACAACTCTGATTACAAGATTTGCTGGGTTGTTTGCTGATGTCCCATCTCGCACCAGGTTAATAGAGCATGACATTGACATAGGTGATCATTCCCCTATTAGGCAGCACCCATATAGGGCAACTCCAACTAAGCGAGCTATTATGAAGCAGGAAACTGAGTATTTACTGAAACATCATTTAGCTGTTGGTGTTCACCATGTATTTTAGTGCCCAAAGCTGCCCAGATAGCAAATTGGTTATGGGCCTTAACTTGGTGAGTTCAGGCTGTTGTTATGGCACACTTCCCTCCACAGGACACTCCCCTCAAATGACACTTAAGCTGCTTACCTAAAGAAAACCAGAACCATGCCTGAAGCAGACCAAAACTTACCCACAACTTCCCTGGAATCAGCCTTAACTGTCCCATAACACATTAGTTACAGTTAGCCCACATTACCCCAGAATCCCCAAAACTGAGCCTGAATGCTCTTAGAATTATTAAAACCAGACATTTTAAAATAAAAATAGTTTTTTTTTTTTTTATTAACACTGAAGAAATAAGCAACATATAACAGTATGTAAAAAGCCACAAAAAAGTCTCAAACTATAAAAAAAACTAAGCAAAGTTTAATAAACAAGACAATATAAAGCAAATAAAACCACAGTCTAATGACTCTCAACCTCCAACTCAGTTACTTGGGCACAAACAGCCTCTAGAATGAGCATACAGATACAGAGTTAGAAAAATTGCATTTAAGTAAAAATTTTAATAAATGGGGACATAAGCCACTGAAAAAAGTTCTATAATGACAACTAATTTCAAATTCAAATTCAAATTTTATTTATCACATACACAAACATACACAGTATGACATGCAGTGAAATGCTTTGTAC
>JAOTRN010018339.1:0-11729 GCA_028566695.1 Bagroides melapterus | reverse complement strand
CTCACGTCCCAGCAGGGATCTGAACTCAAAACCTTCCGATTGGTAGATCAACACCTTAACTACTACTTTAATACAAATCCACTACAATTCAATTCAATTCAATTTGATCTGTATAACAGTTTTAAGAGCAGATGTTATCACATATAGCAACCTTTTTTTTAAATGTCTAAATTCATGATAGACATTAAAAAAGTCTCTTTATCCCTAATGAGTAACCCAGATGTGAAGCTGAGGAGGATAAATTCCATGAGGAAGAAACTTTGAAAGGAATCCGATTCAAAAGGGAACCTGTCCTCATCCGTATATCTGAACTGAATCAGTTCAGAATCAAAATCAGACTGTGGTGACATAGTAGACAAAAACAGTAAACCGACACAATCACAGACATTCTAGCATGACGTCTGACTCCTGTTCCCTCTCCACCATAGGTGAGAGGATTGACAACTTTCTCTGGTGGACAGGAAGCAGGAGAAAATGAGGAGAATGTGTATACAGTCTGTAAACTAATTTACCAGCACTGTGTGTGTGTTCGGCTCAGGGAGTTATGGTATTAACTTTCCTATATACACAGTATATATAACGTAATTAGACAGGGTGTGGTTGAGCTTAGGCAACAAAGAAAACCCCATTGGAAGAAGTGTAGATCACCATCCCCAAGAAGAAAAACATATCCAAAAGAAATATGGACCAAAAATGACATTTTTGACCTATCATGCAGTGTAAAATGTAAAAAAGTTTATATAGATAGATAGATAGATCATTATTCAGCACAGCGCAACATTCACACACTACTGAGAATATTATAAATGGAATAAGATAAAAAATAAATGCGTACAGTATACGTGCAGTGGAGTGTAAACACTAGATATTAGCAGCACACCTCAGTGGAATTAAGTCACTGAAGCAGTAGCAGTAGGTTCTTGTCACAGTCACTCAGATCCTTACACTTGGCCATTTTTCTTGCTTCCAACACATCAACATGAAGAACTGTTCACTTTCTGCCTAACAGATCACACCCTGTAACAGGTGCCATTGTCATGAGATAATGAGTGTTATTTACTTCACCTCTATATGCACTGATCATTGTTATATTGTTGGAGCAGAATGGAGTAATGGTGTCTGAGCAGCACTGGGAAGATCTGAGGGCCAAAATGACTCTTCTCAATTACAGCCAAATATGACATTCAGTGACATAAGCCTTGTTTCTCCAGAATGTTAGGGCCAGTGCTCCTCTCATTGTGAATCATTTTTAAAGCTACACAGATTAAAAACATTTAAAGGAATATTATTATTGATGCTGACTCAAATTTTAATTATATCTAATTAAAGATTTTTAAACAGTTGATATTTGACAGATTGAAGATTTAGTTCCCCATTTATGACCATTCTAACTGCACATAGTGATAATTAATAAAAACTACAACAAGTGTAAACCAGCACTTGAACCAAACTGTAGGTTTTTGCAAGGGCTTAATGTAAGTGCAGTGTGCTATGATGAACAGAACCATTTCTATTCTATTCAATATTGCAAGGATTGAGAGAGTGAAAATGCATGTGAGACCTTGCTCAAGGTTTCAAGTGGGTTGTATGGATTTAAAATGCATCTAACAGAACTTTGTACATGAAACATGCCCTGGGAAGGCAAACCTCAGAAAAACAAATGGGATTCAGAGGCACTGAAACCATGAAAGTATGATAGCGTTTGTGTAACTTCTTTATCTTCATCTAGGAGAGAACACATCACATGGGAAATTTTTTTATTTTTGGAATTCTGAACATTGGAAAATTCTGATTTCTCCTATCTAGGGCTTCAATTAAATGTAATTAAACTCAAGGAGCTTTTTTATGTAGCTTCTAGAATGGTTAGAGGTAAAAGCATGAACTTGTAGTGACATTTTATTCATTATCTTTTTTATATTTTGAGAAACGTCTTATTATTCTGCATGAGCTTCAAATGAGAGACTGGGATCAGCAAACACAGAACGGTCTTTAACTGCTGTAATGATGTAAGGGACTCATTTTGCCACATTATCAGAAAGTTTACCTCTAGCTCACTGTGGTCCTAATTAAAATACCTCTGTCCTGTCGGAAATATAAAGATGATGTTACTCATTCCTGAATTTATAGCTGAGTGCAGCATAGCAGTTAGACCATGAAGAATTGTGTCCATAGCAGATATATGAAAAAGGGCAGTGGGCTAAGAACAGAAAATTTAACAAAATAGCTAGGTTTTAGCAGTGGTGTGACGTCAGGGCTGTCAGTCCTTCTCTGCTGGTCTAAACACTATCAGACGCAGTGACCTACATTTACAACCTAAATTCTAATATTTGTTCCATGGAATTATATTAATTTATTCCCAAGTTAATATAATATATATTATAATATGTGAATTAAATAAACAAAAACAGTTCATAAAGTTTGGGCTTCTGAGCATTAGATCCTTTGCACCCAAAGCACTTATTGTAAATGAAATTATATCAGAAAATTTACTGCACTCTGTCTTGAAACTACTGTAACCTGGCTTAAACCAAATGATTACATTGCTCTAAATGAGTCTACCCTGTCAGGATATGTTTATATGTATGAGCCTCGTCACACTGCTCATGGTGGTGGTGTCGCCACTATCTTCAGCGATTTTCTTACTGTTACTCAGAGAACAGGATCTTACAGAATTCCTTTGTAGTTCTTCTTATTGCTGCACACTTAGACCCACATAAGAAGAAGAAATCCATACTGTCTCTTGCTCTGACAACAGTTTACAGACCCCGAGGGCCCTATGCCATTTTTCTTAAAGAATTTGCAGATTTTATCTCTGACCTATTGGTTAATTTTGATAAAGTGTTGGCTGTAGGAGACGTTAACATTCATGTTGACAATTCAAATGATGCATTAGGACTCGCTTTTCTGGATCTTCTAAACTCATTTGGGCTTAAAAAAAACATTACTAAACCAACTCATCGCCTTAATCATACACTAGATTTAATAATATCACACACAGTAGATGTCATAAAGTTATTTCAAACAAACCCCCTGTGCACATGCACAGTTCATTCACATCTATGTCAGCTGCCATGCGGTCACTGGAATGTGCTGTTTTTATTCTATTTATTTATTTAATCTAGCTGTTCTAGATTAACAATAATATTCCAGCAGAGTTTAGTAGTGAGGACTTTATGAACTTCTTCACTGATAAAATTGATCCAGTCTCACCTAAAGCTCTACACTCACAACTATAGTGCTTTACTAGGAGAGGACAGGAAGAGCTAGATAAACTGATTACTACAGCTAATGCAACAACATGTGTGTTAGATCCCATTCCAAATAAATTACTGAAAGAAGTTTTACAGACAGCTGGTGAACTTCTTCTCAATATTATTAACTCCTCATTATCTTTAGGTCATGTCCATAAAACCTTTAAGTTGGCAATTATTAACCCCTCATTAAGAAACCTAATTTAGAAACTATCAAATTATAGACCCATTTCAAACCTTCCATTTATGTCTAAAATAAAGGTTGTGTCATCTCAGTTATGCTCCTGCTTACAGGAGAACAATATCTTTCAGATGGTGTTGCTACATGTAAAGGTGAAGATGTGGCCTGACACCATTAAATGAAGGGTTACACACTCAGTTCAGTTGGTTGTGCACTACAGTATGAACTGAATCTTGCCTTGTAACTCTCAAATGGACAGAGAACTATCTGCCCTGAATAAGAATGGTGAAGAACAGACGGATTATAAGCTTCTCACTTCCTTGGTGGATGAAGTTGTTGTAGCAGTACTGCACTCTTAAGCTTTCTATTAACAAGCCCAAGTGGCAAAGCCCATTTAACCCCTCATCTAAATACCTTTTGTCCTTTCAACACATGAATTAATTAAGGGAGATCCATGTGAAGCTAGCAGTCATACTAATGCTGTGTAGGACATGATTGTGTACACTGCAGAATCCCTAGTCATATGGTGATCATGTTTGCAATAGTGAAAATGCTTTGTGTTTCTTTTAATCTACTAACATTTTCAATTAATGGACGATAAAAATAATGAATGCACATACATTTAATATACTTTATGTAGTGTTTTGTTAAGCATTGTCACAACTGAGCTTTTTTTTTAGAAATCCAGATATCGATATGGATCCAAAAATAGCAAGCCTTGGGTGACAGTAGCAAGGAAAAACTCCTTGAGGTTACATAAAGAAGAAATTTTGAGATCTCCAATCTTTAGTCTTTCTAAGTGAGACCATCCACTGCCATCACTCCAAGCAGTGGGATTGGCCAGATCTACGACACTGTATGATATGATCTTCAGCATGACAGATATCTACTGAGCTATCTGACACTAGATAATTCATCATGAAAAAGACGGTGATAGTCTCGGGTTTTTTCAGAGGTGGATAGTAACGAATTACTTTACTATTTTACATTCACTTGAGTACATTTTTTGGGTAACTTTTAGAATATAATTACAATTGTGTACTTTTACTCTTACTCAAGTACATTTTTAGTGAAAAAACTTTACTTTTACTTTGCTACATTTGGTGCTGTTCCTCCGTTACTGTAAATGGTAAAAAATATGAGATTTTTAAAATAATAAGTTTACATGACTTGTTCACAAGTCTCGTGAGACGTTGGAAAGGCTGCTTTGCGAGTGGCTGCTCCCACAGAATATCCCGTTTACGTTTAGTGCGCGTTTGGTTGGAAGCTGAAGACTGAAGCAGAGGAAGACATGTGCGATTTGTTGGATGCAGATCAAGTTTAGTCTGTTTTCACTTTATATCTCAAAAAGCAAAGCTTCATTATGTGATGCTTGCTCTGTGAACCAAAACAAAATGAAATCGCAGCGTACAAAACTTCCAGCTCCAACCTGAAATAACATGTTCTGGTGTCAAAATGATGCCTGTTTGAATCCTATTAATGGTACTTTGGTAACTATGGGCAGTTTTTACACACTGTCTGTATGTTTTTCCTCATATGCGCTCTCGTGCAAGCAAATATCTTGTGAAACCTACAAACAACACGCATTCATTCTAAACGTCTGCACATTTTCATATCCATTTTTCACAAAACTAAATAAACTAAAGTGAGGAACATACACACTAATTAAAAACGGGATTGCATTTTATTCCTACCTAACGATTAAAGTTAACTGTTAATTTTTGTCTCTTGTGTTCTGAGTTTTGTATTTTATATCTGCACTGTCTTTTGTCTTCATCTGCTTGCACTAGGTTGCACAGATGGACTTTATGTAACTAGGACTAACCTAGTTTAAGTCCTTGGCTTTATGTTGTTCTATGTAGCCCTGTCTCTTGTTCTATGTAGCACCTTGGTCCTGGAGAAACATCTCATTTCACTGTGTACTGTGTGAGCTACGTATATATGGTTGAAATGACAATGAAAGCTTCTTGACATCTGGGTGTGTTTGAGATTCTATTATAACTGTCAGGTTATGTGATGTTAATGTGCCCATCACTGGTCTGAGATAGACTACTTCACTTCAACTTATGACTTTCAAGGAGAGTTGTGTGAAAGTTCTACAAGTAGTTTGAAACCCTGGGTTTTCTGGGTCTGACTCCAAATATGAATCTAAATCTAAACTGGCATAACTGTAACTGGCATCACTGCATGAATTGCCCATTCTGACAACCAGCTGGCTGGGATGATCAATGCCAAGTCATCATCATAGCATACTGGGAAGAAGAGTTGGACATTTAAGATATTTGGACCAACAGCTGTTATTTGTGGGATCACTACATACATACATATGGCAAAAGTTTCTGGGAGTTTTCTCTTGATTACTTCCTTCATTTAGTCTTGACAAATTATTTTCCCCCAGTCAGGTCTCTGCTTTCTTTTGTCAGCTACCAACTGCTGCTCATGCTGCATCACAGGACACTACATCACACTCGAAGGCTAGTGTTTCCGTGATGGCCATTTTCGGTCTCTTTAAATATGAACCACAGGCTCCCAGCCCAGACTTCATGGTATTTTTGGGATTGGAACTCATGACATTTGGCTTATAAAGTGAGTGCTTGTTGTTCATTTAAATTTTTCCTGTCATGAGCTGAAAGTTGGTTTCTCAGTTGTATTTTCTATTTGAAATTTGCTGTTCCACCTTAAATTTTGTAAAACAGCCAACTGGGCAATTATAGCATTTGCACAAATGTATTTTTTTACCACCAGCAGCATGTGAACATGCTGAACATAAATTTGTTAGGGTAAGCTGATGTTAATAATGACATAGCCAAATTACAAAATTTCATTCAAGAGTTTCTTTAAAGGCTACTTGTGACTATCTAAAGCAGGGGTGCCCAATCTTATCCAGAAATTGCCGGTATGGGTGCAGGTTTTCATTCCAACCATGTATAAGCTATGGCTGACTATACTGAAAGCCAAGATCAACTAATTAAATAGTTCGAATCAGATGTGGCTTCTGCTTGGATTGAATGAAAACCTGCACCCACACCTGCTCTTTCTGGATAAGATTTGGAGATACATTCATGTAGCTTACAGCATACCATTTGAGACATACCTTTAACTATGCTTTAGGCAATATCATTACACAGGTTTGACAGGTTTCAACAAAATTTATATCCCAGCTACACCTCACCACACTGAAATTATGAAACTAGCTAAGTAAAATATGAGCATGGCAAAAAAGATACACACTTTTCTTCTTGTCTTCGGTCTTTTCAGTGGGAAATATGTATACATCATACATATTTCTGATGTACAGGGATTATCCATTGTATTATCTTGTATGAAATCTTGCCCCCGTGGATGTCTGTTAGCACTTGTTGCAGTCCCTATTTTTGAATATTTGGCCAGATTTGACAAAATTTAAATTGTAAATTTAAATTTAAAGGTCACTCAGATTGGTAACATGTAATCACTCTTGTAACAGCTCATCTTCATGTTTAAAAGTACCATACTATGATGTATATAATGCTTACATTTTATTAGCCAGTGTCCAGAGCACTGTTCACACGGTCGACACTGCTGTAATATTAATGGAGTATTTAGCATGTGGGCCTTCAGTTTAACACATCATTGAACATTAAGCAGTGCTTTTAATACTGACTCGTAAGATAAGACAAGTTTGACCTCAAGCAGAATGCATGCCATTAACTCCACCGACGAATCTAGACCATAGCATTTACATTGGTACTGTAAGTAAAGTTGGATAAGAGGCTGCGAATAAGGCACCAGGTGATGGAACGAGAGAAATGAGAGATGAAAACCGGTCTCGTTTTCGAGTATACTGTATTCCGCATTCATTCACCCCCACTATGGACTCCAAGACCGAAGTGGATCTATCCCTCTGCGATCTGGACTGGACGTTAATGCATCGCGTGGCCGTATTTCTACTCGCCAGATAAGTTTATTCCAGTTCCTTTACTTATGAGCGATGTTAAACAAAACCAACCCAGCCCAGAGTAATTCACTGGGATTCGTATTACGCCCCGATAGTGACCGAAGTCAGTCCTCAATACCTGTGTATCCAACTTCTGCCCGTGATGATTTCAAGATGCGCGGATATGTAAGTTGCTCATTCACCATTTATACATAAAATTCATTTATGCACAACATATCCATATAACTGTAAGAAACTATAATTTTTTCACAGTGAGAGCTGACTTGTTTAGTTTAATGAAAATCGTATTTAGCGACACATACCTGGAGTTTCCTTCTGTCCAGGTTTACACTTCCAGTGAAATGGGCTTCAGGGATCGACACGGATAGGATATTTATATATCTTTTTTCTTTGAGGAAACAAACACACACACACACACACACACACACACACACACACACACACACACACACACACACACACACACACACACACACTGATATTTCTTGCTGCTTTTAGTCCAGCGCGTGCTGCTGCCTCGAACTGTAACTGTTAGCTGTTAAAGCCTGCGTGTGCGCGTGCGTATGTGCGCGTGTGCATCCTGTATACCTGTAAGCGCATGTGTGAGGCGGCGTCGCTTAACTCGCATTATCAATGTGCTGCAATATACACAGTTATATTTTAACTTGAAGGCATAGGCTGTGCGTACAATGTCGGCAGACATTGCTGAAGACGTTTTAGTTCTTGCGTGTGTGTATTAAGCATATGAAAAATTGTATTCAGTTTTATTTGTATAGCAATGCACCTTGTCACAAGGCAGCTTTACAGGGTATAAATTAGAAATTTTCATTGTATCCATAGTCAGCAAACCATAGCCATAACCATAGCATTAATAGAAAACTGGGGCAAAAGCAGTTCAAATCCATCGTCTTATGTAACGCAGTTTATAGACACTCCTTTTGATTTCTGCATCATCTTTGTAAAGACAGTTTCCATACTATTATCTTGATTCTTTCGTCATACACAGACTGGGGCTATCATTAAAGTCTAAATTTTTCTCACTGTGAGTTAGAAAATATTAGAATGATATAAACTTTGCCACAATATCAAAGCAAATAAAATACATGAGCCTGATTAAATATAGTGAGTGTGGACTATATTTAATCAGGCTCATGTATTTTATTTGGTGATGCCCTGTTATGCAGTTTTAATGTGGGGGTTGAGAACAAGAAAAAGAAACTGCTCTTTAATTAGTGTAACATTTGAAGATGAATATTTGAAAGAAAAGATCATTTTAGGTGTTTTATCACTTATTGTGAGTAACATGCTCCTATAATATGTACCTAATACACCATGTAACGATTTGACTAGCGACATGTGAAGAAACGTAACTGTTGTGAAAACATGTCACTTTGACATTCCTGCCCTCTTTATTACCTGTCATCAGCTGTAATGTTTACAGGTTGTTATGTAGCGATAATACTGACAGTCATTGTGTAAACTGATATGCAAAGTGTGTGACACTTATACTATACTATAAAATAGTTCTGAAAATTGAGACAATGTTGGCTTCGACACAGCTTATAAAACATTCTTTGTATCTCAAGTATTTGATTTTAATTTATTATTTGAAAATTATGTTTGGCAATTTCTTTTTTATTTTTCCAGCAGAAGGAATTATGAAAGGTTATATGCCATGTAACATTACTACAGCAGGAAGTAGAAATGTTACCATATGTGACTATATAGTTAGTATATTCTAATTATATTTAATTAGAATATCCTTAAAGTTCACTGTTCATCACATTGTTGAACATTTGGACGAAAATAACTAAAACATTTATATTGTTATAAACAGATCCTGAAGGAAACACAAGTTAATTCATTAAACTTATCAACATTACTACGGGTAAAGGAGTGTGAGCCTGGTCCATACAGTATTCCCCTTTTCAATAGTAATGACAATAGTATCTTGATAAAGTCTTTAATGTTCAAGGCCATGCCTATCTCACTTTATAGCACAAAGAAACAATAAAAGCAACAGGTCTACTCACACACAATCATTGGATTTTTAGATAATCATTAATAGAGGTTACTAAACATTATACTTTATTAGTGAGTGAGATACAGGTGATCAGGTCTGACATTCTATATACATGTTCATGGTAAAAGAAGCACATATACTTAAACCAGATGCTTTGTATAAGTTTTAAAATACTGACAATGACTTGTTGACTCCCATACACAGACTGTATACACATGCTTATAAAAATGTGTGCTTACTAAGCTGATTCCAGGGACACCAAGGTTGTGATTCAGGAAATTGGTTATGTTTGGGTCAGACAAGGATCTTCTCCGCAACTGAAATGTGGAATTTACCTTTATTATGAACACCTGCTCAATAATAAAATCAGCCAATTACTGAGTGATTTTTTTTTTTTTTTTTTACAATTATTTACAATGGTTTATGCATTTTCTGAATCATTATAGTACATATTTAATCCTGCATAAAATCTGACAGATACAGTTCAAGAGCTTAAAGTTCACATATAAGAAAATGCATAATTCACATACATTTTTATTATTATTATTATTTTTATTATTATTAGGAACACCTGTACACCTGCATCAGCCAATCATGTGGCAGCAGCAAATTACATAAAATTATACATTTAATGTTCACATCAATCATTAAAGTAAAGTCCTGATTCCCTTCATATTGTACATGTAGTACTCAGAACACCATTATTTAATAAAACAGCAGTACAATACCAACACTAAATGAACACTGTTTGGGGGTAAATATAACCATCAGAAGGGCATGTTTACCCACAAACCTTATTTGTTCTAGAGCAGGACTATTGTTGAAGAACAAAACTGAAGCATCGTTTTCAACAGGTTATGCCACTGGACAGCTGACTGACACTAGAGTATAGCTTTAACTGTTTAACTACTTAGTTATCTTACTGTAGCTTTCAGATAACAGGCTGTCAAGCAACAGCAACAAACTCAAGCAAATTATCTGACTCCGCAACAGGGGAGAGAAGATGTTCATACCTCATACAAGATTCCACTAACTTTATACACTCAATAAATTGTATTGAGCTTTGCATAGTCAATTATTATTTATTATAAACTTTCACTGAAAAGCAAAAGTGTGCAACTTTATCACATCTCTTCAACTTACATCATAGCTGCTGGTTGTAGGGGCTGAGAGAGAGCTGAAACCTTTGTATACAATGACATCTTTAAGAATAATTAAAAAGTACTAAAAGTAATAAAAGTGAATTATGCCATCAAAGATTTTTCTATTGTGTCTTCATTAAATTATTTTCATTTTCATTCTTCCTCTGTCACTATTCTCTTTTCTGATGGATGTGTGACTGTTGTGGAGATCTCAGAGTGAACAGCACTGCACCATGTATTTGTATTTTAGTTCTTTCTAATTTACTTTGGCATGTGTATTTAATTTTGATTTTTGTCTCGTCTTCATCTCTGTCTCGTGATTGTTAGGTTACTTGATCGTTCTCCCTTGTATTTTTTAGTTTAGCATTAGTTTGTCCGATTTTGTTTGTTTGTTCATTGAAGAAGGTTTGTTTTTAGTTTTGTGTATGGTATCATATTTTAATAGTTATAATTTTGACCCTTGTCCATGTTGAGTCACTGATTATGGATTATCCTTCTTGAGTATTGCCTGTGTGCAGTTGTACACATGATACAGACTTGACTTTGACACAGATTTATGGATCTTGAAATCAATAGACTAACATCAGTCTGCTGTTTATTATGAAATAAACTGATGAATAAGCTGAATGAATGAAGGTTAGTCTCTTGATTTCAATATGTAGTTATTTTTCCCCAATCCTAAAACATTCAAAAATAAGTGCACCGTTCCTTCGTAGACAATAATTAAGAGTGATTAGCAGTCAGGTGTCACTAATAAAATTAACGAGGTGAGTTCATTATCAAGAAGTGTGAACACATCTTTAAATGAAGCTGGTTGGTGTTGTGTCTATATCATGGCAAGAAGAAAAGACATCAGCCATGAGCTCAGAGAATTTACTGCGGTGTTTCAGTGTGCAAAGGGCCGTTCACCATTTTACAGTGAGAAGGATTGTTTACAAATCTAGAGGCTTCACCACATTTACCATTCAGGTAAGAGATATAAAGAAAAACACAGAGTACTTCATGTGACAGACAGTGTGTAGGCCTCTGTAAGCAGATTAAATGTCTGTGTTCATGACAGAAAAAGACGAAACAAGTGATATCATGGAAGAGTGAAAAAAAGTGGAAAACGCCCCTTCTGTCTGAAAATAATATTGCATATTTACAGTACTACACAAATCTGTATCGAACACTACCGCTTATATTCAAGCAAAGA
>JAOTRN010018336.1:0-11755 GCA_028566695.1 Bagroides melapterus | reverse complement strand
GTGTGTGTGTGTGTGTGTGTGTATGTGCACATTTGTGGTACTGGGGGGTTGCTCTGCTATTGTTTCAGATCTGTTCACCCATTCAGCCCGACAAACAGCACAAAAGCCTAGCCATCCAGTGAGACATCAAAGCCATAAACAGCAAAGTGAATTCAGACTAATGCTACGCCAGTGTTAAAGCTGTGCTAAACACTAGACCCGACAAAACACACAGAGCAAACGACACTCGATCAGCAATCTACAATTGCGGAAAGTTTCAGAGAGGAAACTGTCCACTCTGAAATACAGCAAATTTGAAAAACCGAGCACTGGGAAAACACATGGACATTAAAAGATGCACTCACTCCCTCCCTTTCACCAACCTCTTTATCCTGATTTAGGGTCACGGTGGACCAGGAACCTTTAGGTGTGAGGAGGGAAATCACCCTGGATGTAGCACAAGTCCATGAAAGGATGTGAAAGACACACTATGCTATTGTTTATTCCAAGAATTGTATTCCAGTACCCTAAATCACACCTTCACTCTGATTATTTGCCTACATTTTTTAATTTTGTTATATTTTGACCTTCTGCTGTTTTGTTTTGTTAAGAGCATAGATTAACCCTATTAAAATTATATAGTTGTAATTATATTAATCCTAATTATTATCTCATTATTATTAGTAGTATCATTTTATTATTATATAAGCTGACAATTCAATTCAGTTCAAGTGATTTTTTTTTATAAAATTCAAAGAAATAGTACAATACATTGTTCATTAAGGTTTCAATAAAGGTGATTATAGTTTTATTAAATCATGATGCAAGATCCCGTCGTTTGAAGATAGCCAGTGACTCAGATGTTCGGACCAGTAGCAGAAGTTCATTCCACCACCTGGGTGCCAGAACAGAAAAGAGTCTTACCCTGAGAGATGGTGGGACCAGTCGAGTAGTGCTGGTAGCTCTGAGGGTGTGAGGTGCAGTGCGAGGAGTGATAAGGGCTTTGAGGTAAGAGGGAGCTGGTCCATTGTTGGCTTTGTAGGCAAGCATCATTGTTGTGAATGTGATGTGTGCAGCCACCAGGAGCCAGTGGAGGGAGCGCAGCAGCGGGGTGGTGTGAGAAAACTTAGGCAGGTTGAAAACAAGTCGTGAAGCTGCATTTTGGATCATTTGCAGAGGACGAATTGCGTTTATAGGTAGACCTGCCAGAAGTGAGCTCCAGTATTTCCCGCCGTCCAACCAGTTAGAAATCACTACCTCAACTTGAAATTTTTTTCCCATTTACAGAGTGATGTCTGCTAAGATGATCAGGAATAAACCATGTAGCACTACTTACCTTTAAATGAGTCACAATGGACATACACATGTTTGTTTTAAAGCAATCAAAAAAGAAACATTCACACTGACTGTTAGAGTTCATTGATTGAGGAATAATAAAATAATAAAATGTTCAAAAATATAGATGACTCATCATAGCAGGCTGGCTAGTTTGGTGCGAACAAAAGATGAACATTGATGGAGTTTTTTCCACTATGTCGATTATCACTTACAAGCCACAGTGTAAGTATACCACAGTGTAGGTAGAACCACTAATCAGGCATTATGTTCATCTACAGAGCAGCTGTATGCCTTACAAACAGTATAAACACAAGACACCCAGGCGGAAGTGGATTAAAAGAGATTTATATGGACCTAGTTTGTTTATTTATTTATTAATGATTTATTTTTGCTTTGTTTTCGTTACAATCTCGTTCAAACTATGCATGATACCTAAAGCTGTTTTTTATGATACCAATATTGTCTAAAATTTCAAGAATTTCCTATAATCCTTCTGTCTATTTCTCAGCTTTGAGTGCTGTTCCAGATATCTGGCTGTACAGGATGCTGCTTGACATAAATCACACACAAAGATTTAAATAAAGGTCAAAGGTGTGAGATCAGTCAATATTCACATTTAACGCTTTTTATATTATGTGAAAATGTAAAAATGTAAAATTGGACCATTTTTGGACCATTTGACTCCTTTAGACTGCATCATTATAATAAAATGTCATTTTGTTTTTTTAAACTAGAATATATTGTACTTTTGACATAAGCGTATTTCTTTACTGATGTTCAGGATTAAAGTTCATAAATAAGGATCGGTTAGCGAGGTTGTTTATACTTTGGGATCATCACTAATAAATGAATAAATAGTGTACACCCACCAGCCCGTTTATTACTTACTAACACATACTTATTCAAGCAACATTCAAGTCAACTGATCATGTGGCAGCAGCACAACGCTTTAATGGTGCTGATAACAGGTCAAGAGCTTCACCTGATGCTCACATCAGATATCACTGGAACCCTGACTGTGGCATGGTTTTAGCATTTCTCAAACTGCTGATATCCTCACAACAGTTACAAGGGTTTATTCAGAAGGAAGCAAAGAAAAAAAATTCAGTTTCTGGTGGCAGTTCTGCAGGTGGAAATACATTATCACTAAGAGAGGAGAATGACCAGGCTGGTTGGAGCTGATAGGAAGGCTTCAGTAACACAAATAACCAACACAGTGGTCACAAGCTCAAACTTGGATGGTTAAAATTTGGGGGACAAATTGTTACCTGGTCTGAATCTCAATTCTGTAAATATATGCCAACGGTAGAGTCAGAATTTAGCATAAACAGCATGTCCTCAAACGTCCTTGTGTCAACAGTTCAGGCTGGTGGAGTTGGTGTACAGGTGTGGGGAATATTTTCTTGACATATATTTGGCACCGTACTGCCAAATGAGCATCATTTTAATTTCAAAGCTTGTCTGAGTATTGTTACCTACCTTTATAGCCATGATTTACCCATCGTGCATTGGCTAAATCCAGCATGATAATGACAAAACACAAGGCATTTCAAACTGGTTCCATGAACATGACAATGAGTTCATTGTTCTTTAATGGATTCACCAGTCAGCAGACTTGAATCCAGTAGAACACCTTTGGGATGTGTTTGGACAGAAGAGTCGTAGCATGTCTCTCTCTGTACAGCTGATAAATGTGCAGCACTGCTGCGACACAATCGTGTCAACCTGACCAGAATCTCAAAGGAATATTTCCAACAGTTTGAGTCTGTGCCATGAGGTTAAGAGCAAAACCGTATTAAAAGTGGGTTCTTCCTAGTGTTTCTAATAAAGTGTCTGGTCAGAGTATTGTGTATGCTGTTTGTATCAATGTCTAATAGTTGATAACAGCAAAAAAAATGCACAGTCCAGTCACACTGTATCAGCATGTATTCAGATGTCTGAGTCATCACTGCACAAATAGTTAATTCAGTTGAGGTTTACATGCTTTTGTTGTTGCATATGTCACAAAAGCAATGCAATATGAAAGGGTAAGAGCAGATGAATAAAAACAAAGGAGCAGTACAGAGAAAGGAAACAGTGGAGAAGTAGTGGATATGTGAATCCCTGCTTTTTTTATGTTCCCTTCTTCTTTTCATTCCTGACAGTCTGCAATTCTGTAATGTATAGATCAACACCACATTCTGCAAAGAACACACATCATGCCTTGCACTGATCAATGCACATCACACACACACACACACACACACACACACACAGATGTCAGAAGTCTTACCAGGACCTTGTTCTTGTCCACCTAATCACTAAATGCAACTCTAAAATCATTTATGTAACCGCAAAACTTTTAAATCATAAGCCATTGTAATATTAAGCGCTTTTTTATGAATGTTTTTAAGAATGTTTTATGAATGCATGCATTCCAGCTTTGTTACACAAGTCTGGAGGCCACACTAAGAATCTGACCTTGTACTTCTCAATTAGCATCTAGTGATTTTGAGCTTTTGGCTCATTAAAGGAAAATTCCAGTGTGCAAGGGTGTTTTTTTTTGTAATGCATATCTAAAGAAAGAAGAATTCCTTCTAAAAATGATCTATAAATCTATAATAATATCTAATTATAACTGCTCTCTAACTGATCTCTAATCTATAATAATGAGCTCTAATAATGTTTAAAACAAATCTGTTAAAATATTATGTATGTTTACCCAATACTCAAAGATTGCAGAGTCACTGCATTGCACAAAGGTTTTAGATATGAAACTATGTAAAAGTCTAAGGGAGGAAACTTCATGCTATATGTACCTAAGAAATGCAGCTTGTCATGTTGTCAAGAAAATGAAGACTTTCAGTTGAAGACTTTCTAAAGTCTTTCCCATGGAGAAAACAAACTGACTGTTACAACGTGATTTTTATCTTTTTATTATTGGTCCTTAATAAATTAATTAAGTCCAAGTAAATGAGGCTGTGAGAGTAGATCCTATAGAAAATTGATCAACTTCTGACAAATCAGATTTAAGAATCCACCAGGACTGTTATGTTATGTCTATGGATCAACTATAGTGGCATAGTGGTGCATCCTGAGCCCAGGGAACTGTCTGTTTAGAGTGTAGAACATTCTCCCTGTTGTATGTCTGGCTTTCACGTAGGTTCTCAGGTTTTTTCACTATTCAAAATCACGCAGGTTGACAGATTGTCCCTAGGTGCAAACAACAGTGCAAGTGTTTGAATGAATTCGTATAATGTGTCCTGTGATAGACAGCTGGAAATTCTTCCACCTTGTGCCCAGTGTTGCCAGAATGGGCTCCGATTCCAGCTCAGGATTCAGTGGTTACTAATCATGAGTGACCGAACGAAAATATGCATGTTGTTAAAATGGAAAATAGCTATAAAAATGGGGGGGAATCACAGTATGTGAAGCAGATCCTTTTGCTATTGATCCTTTTGCTGTTGATTTACAATTATTATTAGTTTACATTTGGAATAATTTAATTTAAATACTTGGTCAATTCTTTTCGCTGGGAGAAAAGATATTTTAGCAAAATTACTTGCTTGAAAGTCATGTTTCAGGAGTCCAACTTCCTAACACAAAACAAATTATTACTATATAGAAAAATCCGGTTTCTTTTCAGAAATGACCCGAATTTTGTCGCGCGCTGACGTCACCGAGCTCGCGCGCGCGACCGCGTTTGGGTCACCATAGCGACGAGTGAGTAGACATGTGTAGAAAACGAAAAGATGAATCGATTTGAAAGACCCATACCGGAAGAAAAGAGTATAGTTTTTACAAAACCTGTAACCGAGTAGCCAGCTAAACGTACCTTCGAGATGATTAACGGTTCGCCGTGCTCAAGGCCGCCTTTGAGCGTGAAGCCCCACGGTGCTCCGCCGTGCAGGAAAGCCTCAACGAACAGTGAGTTTGCGGCCATAGTCACTCTCCGAAAGTCAACTAAAGTCCTGGGCTAACTTGGTCCAGAAAAATCCACTCGCAGGAAAGTAAGGATGTTCCGCGATCTGCTCGGTCCTTTTCTTCCCTTTTTAAAAAGCGAATATGTCAAACTAGCAGCGTTCACTTCCGTCGCTTCAGTCATTTCTCTGCGTTAGATTCATGAAAGGAGAATAAACTCAAAAGCATTTCTACACAGTACCTCAGAAACGACAGAGAACAAAATAATCCCAACAAGCCACGAGGTGAAGAAAAAGAGCTAAAGTTTAAAATAAGTGAAACAGTCTCGTGTGTAATCGTGTGTCAACCCTTTTCCCAGTTCGGACATTTTGATTTTAACATTACAATAGAATTTGCCACGATCCAGCGCGCGCACAGAAAAGGCGAGCGCACTCTCCACAGTTGGCTCAGTGAAAAGTCCTGTCAGAAAGTTTCAGCCCCGCTCGAGTTTGCACAATCATCCAAATCCACAAACAAGACACGACGCTTGGCTGTTAATCCCACACACCACCTCATATTTGTCAAAATCCAGATTTTCTACAGAACTTTCAAGTCCAGCTTGTCCTTCGTTGCACGGGAAGTTTCTGTTTGTCGGACGGATGGATGAGGGAATCCGAGGCTCGCGCCCCCCCTCACCGCCCTTCTACAGACACTTATCAGAAAGGTGGATTAAAAAATGCGCATGCGCACATGACACGAGCTGTTCTCTTCGTCTGAGAGCGCTGCCGTGATTCTCTACTACATGAACATGACCATGAAGCGGATGGACTCCAGTAGTAGAAGACAACATCTGGTTCCACTCTTATTAGTAAAGAGCAGGAATCCGAGGCTACAGTGGCCACAGGTTCATCAAAACCTGAGAATTTATTTTAGTTTATTTGTGTTCAATTTTAACTGTGGACATTGTCACAAATCACCTTTGCAGAAATCTATAAATTCAGGATATAAATTAAAAAATAATAATACAAATTTATACCTAATAAGCAAGCCAGACGTGATGGTGGCAAGGACAAACTCCCTGAGACTAGATGAGGAAGAAACCTTGAGAGGAACAAGACTCAAAAGGGAACTCATTCTCATCTGGGTGATAGTATAGTGCAATTATAAATAATGTCCCTTTTTAAACTGTGGTTATGTGGTTTAAAAAAAGTGCAATTATGCAAAAATAAAATTTATTGTTTTTCACCTCATTACAGTTGTAAGAAGTGATTAATAAATAGTAGCCTCTCTATCAGCTCAAACCTGGCCATTCTCCAACCTCTGAGAGCAACAAGTGGTTCCCACCCAGAGAACTTTTATGTTTTTTTTCTGTATAAACTCTTGAGACACTTGTCATTGAAGATTGCATGAGATCAGCAGTTTATGAAATACTCAGATCAGCCCATCTGGCACCAACAAACATTTACGTTTACATTTACATTTAAGGTCATTTGGCAGACGCCCTTATCCAGAGCGAACATGCCACGGTCAAAGTCATGGAAATCACATTTTTTCTCCAAAGAAAAAGCTGAGATCCTATTTATCCCCCACAATGGAAGCTACTGACTACTGACTGTATCTGTGTGATTTTATGCAATGCACTGGAGCTACATCATTTGCTGGTTGGATAGTTCCATGAATGAGTATGTGTACAGATGTTCCTAACAAATTGACCACTGAGTGGTTTATTTCAATTTGCCAATATTGACAATTTTTAATTTAATAAACATCATATTTTTTAACTGTTTATAGTTACTTTTAAAGTTTTTCAAGACAAGTACATTCATGTTATCACTTATATTACAGCAACAATGAACAGTAGTTCCCTTACCAGCCTTTCCCCTTTTCTTTATCTTTATTAATACAAAAATGCAGCATGTCATGCTACAAGAAGTCTGAATCCCCAGACAAATCATACATAATCATCACACTGTTTAATCTAACTGTTCATCACTCGATTTTACACATAGCACCAAGACCGTACATGGCAGCGTTATATAAACTTCAGTATATAAGCACAAATTCAATAGTTTGGATAATGTATAAAGAGAAACATACTCGACTCGACTCGACTCGACTTCACAACTAACATTCTGCTTATGTGAATTTAAAATGTTTTATTGCAAAGTATGACTTCAATATTGACTTTTATTAAAAGTTCACACAAAAATAGCTTACTCAGCTGCTTTGGTTTATGGCAATATGCTCTGTAAATAAATGTTACTAATAATATAACACAAGTAACTGTTAGCCACCTTAATTTTGTCCAAGTAGCTCTCAGAGGAAAAAAGGGCGGAGATCTGCTCTACATGGATGAACAACTGATGTCATTCAGGGGTGCATTCACCCTAAAATGATATGTGGAAAAGAAATGCCAAAACCTTGTAGCAAATGTGGACTTGCCTGTGATTTCCTCTTCCATCAAGGTTTAACTTTTAAACTCTTCGAAGATGAGAAGAAACATCTGGGGACTGGAGATGCTGTAGTTATTTGTCAGAGAATCGACAATCCCAAACACAAGTTATACTTTGACAATTACTTTACAGCGCACTGGAGATAGTAGCTGATAAGAATATTCAGGCTGCTGGAGAGAACCTGTCACTTTGCAACAATGCCTCTCAAGTTAGACAAGCAAACAGAGGAACAGAGACTCAACCAAGAAAAAAAACTGTAAGCCATGATGGGAAAATTCAGATAAAATGGTATGACAACCATCCAGTCCTTATACCATAGAACTTTTTTGGGATTGGGGAAGAACATGAAGTAGAGAGGTGGGGCATGAAAGAAAGCAAATACTGAAGTCCTAATGTGGTGAGGAAACACGACGAGGCCATGGGTGGTGTCATTCTCCTGGATCAATCAACAAAACTCTACTGAACAGAAAGTGGACACAGAATGATTACTCATACTTTTGATGTGGCAGTGGTAATTTCCCCCATGCTTTGATTATTCTAGTTTCCTCCCCAGTCCAAAGGCATGCATCAGTTGGCATCTCTAAAGTGTTTGTAGTGTGAATGTGTGATTGAGCCGTGAAATATCCAATCCATAGGATAGGATAAACGGCACATAAAATGGATAGCAATGAATGGATGTTCATGATAATGTGTAAGGGGCATCTTTGCTAGATAGCTTAGTATGTGGCAAGAACCATGTACAAATTAACCTTATCTAGCATGCTAGCTAACAAACTTAGCCAGAAAAATGAACAAAGAACATTTGGATCAGCTCACTTTATCTTTCTTTGTATATTGTTGATAATTTAGGTGGTGTTCATTTCAGCATAGCTCACTTGGTTAGGTAACACTGATGTTTAATAGTTTATTCCTCAGATATGATAGGTCTGCTTTAGCATGTCTTTGGGGATGTTGTCTGGAGTTATTGAAGTGTTTAATTACTTGAGAATCTGAGTAGTACTGGATGGTTTAGTTTACGAGTTATATATTTATTTCTTTAGGAGAAATAAATTCAGTTCATGATGTATGTCAGTATGTATGTAAGTCACAAGATAACTTCTTAACTATTTTTATTTTCTTGATGACTTCTTTTACTTTTACTCAAGAGAATTATTAATACAGTTGCAGTAAGGTTAATGTATGTTTTCCAACACCTGGAATATTGCAGTCCTCTTTACAAAGCAGATTATAATTGTTTGGATTAACTGATACTAATACTAATACAGTAGTTTCAGGTTAAATTATATTAGCCTCATTAATCAGGCGTTCCGAACATTGAGCCTTCCCTGGTCCACCCTGATTTAAAATACAGAGACAGGATTCTCTTTCTCTTTTGAGCAAACATCAGGTCTGAGAAAAAGTCCGAACCTTTATCGTGACAACTGAAACCTGTATTTGTCGAGTGGAGAATAACGCTAAAATTACCAAGAGTAACACTACCTTTCATGTTAAACTATAGCTGAGCACAGCCTTTAATGATACTTCTCAGGTAGCCTACACCTAAAGCACACCTAAATGAAGCCTCAGATGATAGCTCTGATACTAAAGCAGACCGACACTGCTACCCTTTACACAGCTGCTAGAAATGAGCTGGAAGAGCTAAGCCCTCCTTCTCTTAAAAAAAGAAATCAATAAAAATACATTTCTTTGTTGTTGATTTTTCTTTGTATAATTCATAATTACTCTGTAAAACTCTGATTAGGTTATGTGAACATATTTCTACCCTTCAACTCTAAGTGTCCTTTTGGATATTGGATTAAAGTTTAAAAGTTTTGAAAGTTGAAACTTAATCCATTGTTTTCACTACTTGAGCTGAAACAAATGTTATTTTCAGGTTTTGTTTCTAAGTTTAACCACATTGAAATATTTGACATTGTATTTACAAATGGATTAAAGTGGTCAGTTCTTTCTTGTCCAGGTTGTTCATGATGTCTGAAAAGTTAGGAGCCAATGAGAGGGAAAATTTTCCGCCTTTAGACATTTTTTGTGGAATGGGCTCAAAAACGTTTAACTGTTTCCTTTTTTTTTTTTTTTTTTTTTTTTTTTTTTTGTAGATCAGTGGTGTTAAGAAAGGGACAGTGTGGGAGCAAGTTTTCATTCCAACCAAGCAGAAGCCACACCTTAAAAAACATTTTAAAAGGAAAGATCAACTGATTAAACATGTCAACTCAGCTAGGACTCCTGCTTGATTAGGAAGAAAATGTGATTAATATAAAAGTAAATGTGTAAAAACTTGTAGCATCAATGAATACATGTAGTTTTGTTGGGCATATAGTGCATCCTGCCTAGAGTCACACCACTATCCCATAGTTATAAAAAAAGTGTTTAAAAAAAAACCTCTGAAAGTATTTGTCCACAGTGTGATTGTACACAGCTAGAAAACATCCAGACACTGGCTTGAGAGACTATAAGGTTACCTTGTATATTAATCTATTATTATTAATTCAGATATGTTTTGATACTTAATCTGAGCATACCCATGGATATTTTATGCTAACACTGACAATATTCATGTTTTCCTACTAAAGTACAACATGGCATGTAATACTAAGACTCCTAGTCTGTCTTACCTGAATACATTCTGAACACACACAGTGTTTCATGCCTGAATTAGCCAGATCTTTTTTTCAGATCATTTTGTCTTATGAAAGTCTTATGAAAAATGAAAACTGGATTTTGTCTCCATGTAATTAATGTTGTTTGTTCCAAATTAAAAACTGTGCATTGTATTTTAAATCTTGCATCAAAACCATACGATTACCTTCAAGTCTGATCTGTGAGTAAAACTGACGAGTAAATAAAAGTTGTTGTTAAATGTAATTTTAGGTAGTTAAAGTAATAAAGTTAAAGTAATAAAGGTAATTATTACTTTCTTTTCATGGCCACTGACTTTTAATACTTTCAATAGCACACCTGAGTCTACAAAAAACACAACTGAAGTCTGACAGTAGGTGTGGCTGGGACACACTCGGCACATCACAACATGCTTGCTGATGACCTGATTACACAAATCTCTGAAATGAGTTCATTTCTTTGGCACATTTTTCAGTTGGATGTCATTTCACAAGAAGTGACAAGAAAGATCTACATAGGGCAAACCCAAAGAAAAAGGTTTAGGAATGTTTAGGAATGCACATGACAGAATGCTTTGTTTTTATATATTAGCATTTATATTCTGAAGATATTTTGACAATAAAGATTGATTGTGACTGAGATGTCTATTATCAATTCATTATTTTTACTGTGTGAAATGTAAAATTGCAAAATTCCGAAATTCACTGATCTGGAAGCTGCATCGTCTGAATTTCCTGAATATCTTGGGAAGAAGAAAATTAAGTTCACTCATTCTTTTTCTTTACTTTCAGTGATACTGTGAATTCCATGTAGTATCTCTGTTGGACTCCTTAATTACCCCCATGTCGAGGATAGCACTGAATTCTTCCAGAACCACATGTTTTTTTTACATCAACAATATGGTCAGCTGCACAAAACCACACCCACCCGGGAAGAGACAAAAAGATGTCATAAGATGTTGTGCAGATGCACTGCTTCCAAGTGTCACGTTGCATAATCCACCATTCGAGGTGCTTGTTGAACTCGTGTATAACTTTATTTCCACATTTTATTACCTCTTTTCATTTGAAATCTGGCTTTTCCCTCACTACAATGGACTTTATTTCTCACGCCCTTTATACTCTCACTCCGTCTCCATGTGTCGTCCCTGCAGTACGCTCATCCCTCCCAAGCGGGACCCGCCTCACACGTTGGGAAACACTGGGTTTAAGAATTCATATTTTTTAGATTTGGTGTTGAAGAAATTATTTAAAAAAAGGAAAGAAAGTTCAATTCAATAGTTGTAAGGTGTGCTAAATGGCACACAGATCGTGGAAATGCACAAGAGCTGGAAGGGTAGGTCATGCCTGTTGGTTTCATTATGTATGTGTTTGTGTGTGCATGTATCATGTTTTGGTAGGAAGCAACATTGTCAGAGCTGTAAGCTATAGAAGGGCAGAAAAGGTAGTAATTGCTTTGTGTGTGTGTGTGTGTGTGTGTGTGTGTGTGTGTGT
>JAOTRN010018335.1:0-11756 GCA_028566695.1 Bagroides melapterus | reverse complement strand
TCGTACAAAGCATTTCACTGCATGTCATACTGTGTATGTTTGTGTATGTGATAAATAAAATTTGAATTTGAATTTTAATGATGCCGAGTTCACAGAATGGTGTTGGATATCACGGTTTAGCTGTTTTTTTTGTACATAAATGACAGCTCTGAAGCTGAGTGAGGATAGCCAGGGGCATTGGAGGGATTTACACATCTCTCCACTGGTAGTTATTCATTTTATACCTCAGAAGAGGATACCACTTTATTCAATCCTGTTCGCCGTGTCTGACAGAAGATGGTGCAATTGACTAAGGCTAGCTACTGATATTGCCAAATGATGTGTTGTTATTGATAAGTGATCAGTCATCAGTGTGTATTTTATCAGTCTTATCATCCATATTGGATTAATATTGGATTTCCCAGGGGCAGCACGGTGGTGTAAGGGGTAATATTGCTGCCCCAGATCTCTATGGTCCCCAGGTCAATCTGGTGGTTGGGTTAATATCAGGTTACTGTCTGAATTTTCTGTCCATCTTCTCTCCATGTCTGTCTGGGTTTCCTCTTTGTTCTCTATAATTTCATTCCACTGTACAGAAACATGCAGGTAGATGGACTGGCTAATCTACAGTACATTGTTTCTAGGAGTCATGAGTGTGTGAGTGTGTCATGCAGGGTGGATACTCCTGCAATGTGCCATGAAGTCAGGACTGGCTTCAGATCTACAGAAACTCCAGGACATCACTACTCATTATGTATACAGTATATTTAATGAACATCATTATAGCAAAATTACTGCACATAACTATCATGTCTAATGTCAAATGCTAAATAACACGATTTGTTCACCAATTATGCTGTAATAAGGATCATAAAAGGTGACCAGGGGCTCTGTATTTCCAATTCCGTATGTAACTGCCCAAAACCTCAAAGGACCTGATGAACTAACCTTAATAACCACTTTTCAAATCTGTATGAATCTGAGCTGTGTGTGTGTGTAGACAATGTTTGTGTACACCTGACCTTTATCATTCCTTTAGTTTACATATTAACTTGCTGAAAATATGATGGATGATCAGCTGGCTGTATAATTTTTTTCCACGTCTCTGTAGACCAGTGCCTATGGATTTTACACCACTGAACAAATCCATCATTTTACTGAAGGGTCAACACTCTATAAATATTCTTCTCAACAGACCGTTCGTGCTGACAATCTGATCATGATCTGCTGATATTCTCAGTCACTTGTAGAAAAGCTGCCATAAATGCCTAAGGATTGTATACTGTATATATAGAGATAGAGAGAGAGAAAGAGAGCAATTGAGCTACACAAGGCTGTGTTGAAGGCCACAGCAATAACGTGAAGTGAGAACAGATTATTAGCCATGATCCTGGAGTGTACAGTGGCTTAAGTGCATGTACATTGTGAGGAGTCCCTTGGAGACTTTGTTTGCAAAGTCATTTTTCCATGAAAAAGAAAAAGAAAAAGAATGCCCACTGGGTCTTCATTATGCTCAAACTGTTGAACACTACTTGATGCTCATATCTACCTGACCCCAAAAGGAGAGAGTCAGCAGGTGAGTGTAGTCCTGAACAATAAAGTGGGTTGTGTTTCGAGACCCTGGAGTCATGGACTGAACCAGGAAAGTGAAGAAAAATATACAATTTAACCTGGGGAGGGTATAGATATAAAAAACTTCCTGTCCAGAATTTCTGCTTATATTGTGTGTACCATGTTGATGCTACCATGGTGATGCTCCTGGTTCAGCAGCCTCATCTTGACCTCAACCAAGTACCTTGTTCAGTATTATCTATCTATTGTATCAGGAGCAATGAGATTAATAATTTTATATGGGTGCCTATTTAAAATCGTAAAATAGTATTTATTATACAATCATTTTCAAATACGTACTGTATGTACTGACTGATTAATTGATCAATATTTCAATATTACAGTTTGGGAGTGAGCTTGTATGGGGAGCTGAGGGAATATTAGAATGCAATCAGAAAACCTTTTCACAAACGTGTAAAATGACTAATTTCCTGGAATTTTTGTGTGAGCATAAACAAAATTTGTGGGCATGCCTCCTTCTTGAAGCACTCCATCCTTTGTCCCTTGATTAATACACAAAGGATCTCAGGAAAACGGCTGGCCCATGGGACCGGGACACACTCTCTCAGTTTAAATGTAGATTAAAGACATATCTCTTTAGCCAGGCTTAAACATAACACATCCCATAATCGTGTGCTCCAGTACATCTGATCAAATGCACATTATCACCTAGTGCAGGTTAATATTATTTACAGCAGCTACACTAATTCCTCTCCACTTGCTTCAACTTTTTCTACCCGTCCAGAGATTGTACCAGCAGTTGTGTTCCATGTTATTAAGATTACGGACCTTCAGTGAGAAGAGGCCAACCCTGTAAGGATCCTCAGGCATCTATAGATGTATCAGATTCAGTTGGATTCCGCTTCATGAGGATTTCAGACAGTAAAATTAATGAATTAATCCTAAATAATACACAATTGTCGGACTGTATATTTATAACCACATCCTCCAGTATAACCCAAATGAGGATATGCTCCATTTTGAGTCTGGTTTCTCTCAAGGTTTCGTCTTCTTCCATCTAAAGGAGTTTTTCCTTGCCACAGTCGCCTCAGTGACCTCAGGATTGTTAATTAGGAATAAATACAAACACATTTAATATGTCTATTATTAATCTTGATCTTTTGTATAATATTAATCATTGTATAATGTTAAACTTTCTGTACTATGTTTCTTGTGTCCTGTAAAGCTGCTTTGAGACAATGTTCATTGTTAAAAGCACTATACAAATAAATTTCAATTGAATTGAATTTGAATTGGTGGACAGGCCTCTTTCTTGAAGAGCACATCCTCTGTCCCTTGCTTAATACTAAAGGGAGGTTAGGAAAACAGCTGCTGAGGTAAATTAACAAGTGATAGTATAAAAACAAATGTCTTGATTGAAGCCCTTGAAATGTGATGACATAATGATCCTGAAGGTAGACACTAATGTACGGCTCACTGAGACTCCTTTGTTATTATAATGCTGCCTAATGAAGCAGCTGACTTCTGATTGGAACACAACAACTATATCAATATACATAATAATGCCAAATCAGGGCTTGGGGGTAAATTTGTGAACTCATTAGATCTTTCCTACAGTGAATCTATTCTACAGCCATGCTCTTCTGTGGAAATGAGCCTAATCTGTTAGATTGTTTGTTTACGCAGATATGATTTTACACTGTAATGCTTGTGCTTGTTGTTGTGTGTTTGTGTAAAGTAGCTGTGATTCTATTGTTTGGTACATGCCTTTGTGGCAAGCAGGTTGTGTGAGGTATATATCATACACACACACAAAAGGATCTTTGAGGCCAAGAATGGCGAGTTGATGTGCTCCACAGTGCTCTGGGGTATCTGTGAAATGTGTGGAGTGAGCCTGTGATCCCGCCCTAGTACAAGTGTGATTTTCAAATTTTCCTCCAGGTTAAATTCCAAGTGTGTGTGTAAGAGAGAAACAGAGAGGACTTTTTTCATGACCACTCCAGCACTTTCACTTTTTTGTGTTCAAACCATTTTTACAACTTCAGAGGTTTGCTTAGGATCATTGTCCTGCTGGAAGACCCAATTGTGACCAATTTTGAACTCTCTAGCTGATGTCTTGGGCTTTTGTTTCAGTATTTATAGATAACCCTCATTTTTCATGATCACTTTCTTCGCTTCTTTCTTCTGCTTATATCTCTTCACTTTCAAAGCATCTCAATCGCATAAGAGACAAAGTTGAACTTTCCTCTATTTCTTTTTAATAATGTGTACCACTGTATCTCATATGACCTTGCACTGGTTATCGCACATGGTCGATTGGGTTTGGGTGGATGAGGGTTTCTGTCTAGACTACATCAGCCCTTACACCTCATAACATCATTTTCACCTGAGTCAGATTTACATTTAATGACCATGGGTATTTTAAATTATGTCTGTGGTATCATTCTTTGTCTGTCAGTTGTTAAGCTTATTTCATGAACTTTAACTGGCTCTTACTGTTCTTGTACCTCATGTTTGTTTTGGATCGCACACAATATCTACACTAGTATCCATCTCCAATACATGATAGAAACAAAACCTGCAGCAGACATCCAGGAAACCAGAACTAGAATGATCAAGGTTCTTCTGCAAGAGCCCTAAGCTCATACCTGTGTTTTTGCTGGACCTGTATGGTTAAACACCACCCACAGACAGTACTCTTAAAACTGCACTCAGGCCGTAAGCACGGACTCTTCAACCCAGCTCAAGCTAGAAGCCGACAGGGCAGTCTTGCAAGACACGATCAAGCCAGAACCCAGTGGTGTGACCTCGCAAGACAAGATCAAGCCAAACGATGAAGAGGGGCCTCACAAGCTGCAGATGGGGTCTCTTGTGTCCAATTGCCCTTGACCCCTGCCTAGATTCTTTATTGCCCCCAAACACTGTCCCACTGGTGACACATCTCCAAGTCACTCTGCCTCCCTGCTCAGCTGAGGTCACTGTTCCCTCATGCCTGTTTTGCTGAGGACATTACTCTGCTACATCACTTCACAGAGAGAATTGCTATCACCCCCTAGCCCCTCTGTATTTGTCACTCTGCCTGCTGGCCTGTCCAGTGGCATTGTTCCACCCCCTTTGTCCTTAACATGATTCTTACATTAAACAGTGACTTAGGGCTCCTTCAAAACCAAAGTACCATTGGCGTGTGAGGAAACATGTGAGGGTGTGTTTGTATGTGTTTCAGATCCACCTTCAATCTTTATACTTGGTGCTTCAGTTGTTTATGCAATTTAAAGTACAGTTAAATAACAGGCATTACAGATAGCCATGCCATGTGTGTCATTTCCCATTTGTTCTGTGTTGCATGAGAGGACAGGTGTAGTGTTAAAGAGCAGAAGATCTATATAGCCATCCTTAGCTGAGGTTTACTGATCTAGAGAATTGTAGATAGTGTAGTTTTAGGCCTTTGGTTGTCAAACTAAAGTGGAAACATATTTCTGTAAACACCATTAACAATCTGCTCTCTCTTTGTGTAAGTCGTTAACACAGGGGATATAACATCAGGTTTGTGAAAAAAGTGATTGTCACCCCCAATTCATTTGCTTGGTAATTGCAATTTGTTGTCCTGTTATTGCGCCTGCCAGAAATAATGGAGAACAGAAACGAAGCATGCCCACAGTGAGTGATCACAGTATTATCTTCCTCCAGCCATGCAAGGTTGAATTCTGCCACACCTCTGCTTCATTTGGCTTTGTTTATCTCAGTGTCCCCATGGTGCTTATCCCTTTTCAGCAGGGTGCTTTGGGCATGGTGGAACCCTTGTGAGAGGCTCAGCATCACGGTTGTCATTAAGATGTTGATATTCTTCAAGTCTGCAGTTGGCACACTCACTTCTCTCACTTTAGTTTCCTCTAGAACAGAAAGAGTACAACTTCATAGAGATATGAATTTGAGGCTGTGAGCGTATAGGAGTCGGTAGATGAGTTTTTATTTTTATACATAAAGTCATGCAGTTACTGTGGAGAAACAGAGCAAGACAGAGTGAGAGAGGCTTGCCCCTGCTGTGACTGTAACAAACATCAGCAGGTGAAACACACTCCCTGCTGGGCCTTCACACACACAGCATGCCTGAATCACATACATCAACTCAGATGGGTCTATAAACGCTACCAGTTATCAATAGAAGTGAGGCCTTCTGTCTCAAACTGCTATATATTTATTTAACCCTCATGTTCTCATGGGACCACAGTGACGCACTGAAAATTAAATTTCTACCTTTTACTTCACTGGGAGATTTTATTTTAAAAGGTCACTTGATCATCAAAACTGTCATCGTTGCTGATCCGTCTCCACCTCAGGTGCCTTCAGCACAGTCAGTCACAAGACCCTACTGTCCATCTTCATGATGCATCGAAATTAGCAGACTAGTATTGCATTGATTGCTTCTCACCTAGAGGGATCAGATAATCAGACTCTTTGACCCAGACATGGGTTATACCACTGCTATGCTGATGACACTTAACTCACCCTTTCATTTTCTTCTCACACTACAGCTTGAATCTCAGTATATCTAGATGATATCTTATCATGGATAGCAGCTTCTTACCGAAAATGAAAGATGAGCTTCTGTAGATCCACTGAGATCCATCCTTTTGTCAAGATCTATTATCTCCCACAGATCACATCATACCTTTGTGTAGTTTTAGACAACCAACATTATTCTCTGGTCATGTTGCTAACCTGTGAACGGGTTTCTCTGTGCAGATGCCACTCAGGAGCTTGTTCACTTTCAAGATTCTAGTATTGCAACTCGTTCTGGCTAGGTCTTTCCCCTGAGCTGCAGGTTTAAACCTCTACTGGCTTCCTCTACCTGGCCAAATAGGTGTATGTAATAATAATAATAATAATAATAAGAAGAAGAAGAAGAAGAAGAGTGACTGTATGAATTCATTTATCAAAATCTACCCTGCACCACATTCCCATGCAAGGTACAAAAAAAATACAAGCCTATAGATTATCCATGTTCTGGCCCCCAGCTGTGGGATGAAGATGAGACACTGCTCTCTTTTGGATAAGCATTTCTGCTAAACATTGTAGATGTAAATTCTATGCTTTCAAGAATTAAAGTGATGCAGGGATGAAAGAAAGACTCCCAAAAGACAAATTTTACAGACTTTTCTTTTAATGTTGCTGATTAGTCAGCTAACAATAAAAACCCAACAGCTGGAATTAAAATGTCTGCAACTCATTCAAATCATAACAACTTCCCTTGACACAGATACAAATCTAGACAATGTTTGTTAAAACACTAAGCAAGCATAAAATAAGCAGAAAAAGTAACAAAACTAGAAAAAAACAAAAGACTATTAAAAGGCTAGGTTAAGGAAGGCTAACTAAACAGAAATGAAACCTACAATACGAGCAATCTAGGCCCCAAGAGGAAGTAATGAAGTACTAACATAGGGGACTAATTTGCAAGGAATGACATAACAGGTGTGCAACAGGATATGGCACGCGGCAGAACCCAGAAGGTTCTTGATTAGAATTAAGTTGCCCTCTGGCTAGCTGGAAGGGAACTGTCCATGATGGGCAAGACACAAAAGATGTTAATTTGTAAAGAGATACACAGAAAAATTAATCAATTTTAGAATATTCTGTAATACATTCACATTATGAACTTTACATGCATTTATTCTGTTTTTATATCAACAGTTTAGCAGGTTTTGAACCTGACAATAGCAGGTATTGTGACACATTTGTATTAAATATATAATATTTATAGTAATTATTCCCATAATCACCGTCATGATCTACATGGACTACATGGATCAGTATCTGAGGTGACCCAAAAGGAGCTAGAATATAATTACAATATTAAGACTCTACATTAGCTTATGATACCTGATGTCCCAGTGACCCAATAACTAAAGATAGACCAAGAAGTGGGCCAAGCTTCAGGTTGTAATAAACGGGGCTCAGAGGGAAAGTTAGGATCCATGTGCAGGAGGTTCACTTTTATCCACAAAAGGCACAATGATTTCCAAATCCAAGGACGAGTCAAAAGTCAGGCAGTGTAAATGTAAATCAGAGGATAATCCAACAAATGAAACGTCATATACAGGAAACAGAAAGAAAACAATTACATTATTTAAAGTATCTGTGTTGTGTGTAAATGCTAAAAGTACAAGTGCTTAGAGAAATATGTACTCAAGCAAAAGTAACAATCTTAATAGTTACTTGAGTAAGGCTAAAAAAGTATCAGATGAAAAATCTACTCAGTTAGTTTCTTACTAGATACTTCTGATTCTGATCACAAGATATTCGTCACTGCTTGCACGAGAGCGCATATGAGGACAAACATTCGGACAGTGTGTGAAATGTGGTATTAACATAAGGTCAAAGTGCCCATAGATACCAAATTATCATTAATAGGGCTATAATAGGTTCAAATGATCCCAATGGACATTATTTGCACTATCACTACTCATTTATCTTGCACAAACTGCACACTGTCTAATACTGTTTTGTCAGTCAGACATAATATTTATTACTCCACCTGTTATTTGTCCTGCATTTATTGTATTTTCTATGTAAATACATTACCCCACAACTGTACATATATTTATTCTGCTGACGCTATATATTTCAATTTCCTTGCAATTAACCCTGCACTCTATATTCATACATATATTACACTGTACATCTGTATATAATAATTTATTACATCTTCACTGTTTATTACATTTTCACTGGTCTACTGTATGTCATAGACTTTCTATGCTGCAGTAAACCTGCACTTTATCTGTATATATTCACTATATTCTTGCACTTCTGGTTAGATGCTAACTGCATTTCATTAACTTTGTACCTGTACTCTGATTAATGACAATAAAGTTGAATCTAATAGGCATAAATTTTTCAATAGGCATGTGTTTTTTCAGGTTGGAGCTAGAATTTTTGTACGCTGCGATTTCAGTACGTTTTGGTACGCTTTGCTTCATGAAACTATTCTTTGTGACATATTGGAGAGAAAACATAGACTGACCTTGGGTGATCTGCCTCCGACAGCTTGCACACGTCTTCCTCTGCTTCAGTCTTCATCTTCTAACCAAGCGTGCGCTAACTGTAAGCGGGAGATACGTAGCAGCCTCTCGCAAACAAGTCATATAAACTCATTATTTTAAAAATCTCATATTAATTTCCATTTGACAGTAACATAGGATTGCCACCAAATGTAGGGAAGTAAAAGTAAAGTTTTTTCACTAAAAAACTACTCGAGTCAGAGTAAAAGTACATAAATATAATTCGGTACTACCCACCTCTGGCATGTGGCACTGAAATCCGCATTGAAGTGACACGCATACTATTTTATTTTTTTTAATAATTGGACAGTTAAATGACAGTACTTGGCAGATCATTTTCAGTACATCACAGTTCTTGCAGCATTACTTCCAGCTTCCAACAGACTTCAAATGGTTTACCTGTGCAGCAGCAGTGCAATTGTTCAGTTACTGGGTTAGAAAACCTGCTAGAACATTGCTTGAAGCAGACTTGTTAAACGGACTGCTTCTAGCTGTTAGCAATTTCTCAGAACAATGTCTCAAATTTTGGACTGACTCTACATCCTGTGACTATTATTATAACCCAAAAAGGTGCAATGAATAAGGGCTAATAGTTAGGTAGTGCCACTTTTTTTTAGGGTGGCTGAAATATCAGAACCAACATTGAGCAAATACGTCGATCCGAATATATTGAGCAAAATCTATGATACAGGAAATGCTTAGAGTATAAGAGTTTATATAGCGTTACATTGGTTTCTTATTACTCAGTATAAAAATGTTGGCCATCATGTTTCTTGATATATTGGTATGATTTATTATTATGGGGAAATTTTAAATAAAGTCGGTATATATTGGTTCCTCAAATAGGTAGAAGGAAGCCCACTCTAAATATAATCATATTAGTTTTCACATTAGTTTGACGTTGGTTCTCATTAGTTTTATTACTTAAACGTGTACGGTACAATGCGGCTTTTTACTGAAGCTTTACACTGTTTCATTCCTGAACTTTCCATTGCTATATTTAATTAGCAATATCATGAATTTATTTTCAGTGAGACTTGGTAACTTCTGGTGATGATAACTGTTGGTGACTAGATGTGGGTGTGTCCAATGAAACAACAATGTTTAAAAAAGTTGATGATTATGCAAAAATTTTATACACACACCCAAATCTCGCTCCAGAGTGTTTCGTTACAGCAGCAGGAAAATTGATTTGGAATGCTAGTTTCTCCACCTGCTGATAAACATTATTACCCTGGCAACCAGTAGCAGGACCGCCTACTGATGACTTTATACTATAGAGATGAAATCACTTTGCTTTAGGGTGACACAACGGCTTGAGAGCTGTAACCATGGTATTCTAAACCATGCCTAAATACCTGTGCTAATTAGACAAACTGATGCAGGTGTTTGGGGACATGTGACATGGTGCATGCCGTGAGCATGTGATGTGTAATGGCTCCTAGGTGATATAGTCAATCATCCAGGAATGTATCACAGATTTTAACTTCCTTTAACTACAATGAGTCAGATATTCTTTTGTTTTAGCTTCTGTTTCTTATACCTCTCTCCGAAGGCCCTGAAGGACGACATTAATCATTCTGTGGTGAGTTAACCATTGATCCCTTTGGGTGTCATTAGAACCCAGGTGATGATGTGCGATTGCTGCGTTTAACCTTGATGATGTCCTTAACGCTCCGTATTTCCAGTTCGCAGGGGTTTACAGTTCAAGCTGCACGCATGGAAATCATCCTGCAAGATGTTAAATATCACCATCAATACGTTTCACTTCCAGAGGTCATAAAGGACAACCAGGAAATAGGAAGATTTCTATGTTCACGTAGCAGCACTTCAAAGGAAGGCACCGCTTTGAATCCTGGGAATTTCTTAAATGGTGCATCCACTGCACTGACCCCATTTCAGTACATATTAGGAGATCAGCCCTGACATTCACTGAAGACATACAGGTGTGTCTATCAACATTTCCTCACGTTGTTTAGACTTATCTTCAGGTGGTCATATTTCTATCTTCTTCTCTGGACAATTTAGCTGGATGATCCTCGTTCTTCTCTGCCGAATGTGGATGGTCCTCCTCCTCACTGGACTTGGATGAATTGGAGGAAGCTTCATGGGAGATTCTGAGAACATTTCTGACTAGTCACATAGACAAGACTTCCATCATGTTCAGACAGACTGCATAGGCACACAACGTATAGCAGGGGTCTAGAAATCTTATCCAGAAAGGGCAGATGTGGGTGTTTTCATTCAAACCATGCAGCTACACTTGATTCCAACTGTTTATTTAGTTGATCTTGACCTTCATTATACTCGGCTGTGGCTTATACTTGCAATTAAAACCTGCACCCACACAAATTCAAATTCAAATTTTATTTATCACATACATAAACATACACAGTATGACATGCAGTGAAATGTTTTTGTACAACTGATCCTTACAAGAGTAAGGCATATTAAGCAAAATAAAAATAAAGATACTAATAAGGAAATAAAAGGAGAGATAAAAATATACCCTTTCTGGATAAGATTCCGGACCCCTGACCTATAGGGAAGAATCAGAGGACGCTGGCCTTCTCATTAAGGCTACGGCCACACGGCCCTTTTCGTTCCATTCATACGCATGCAAATTTGTCATAGCAGAAATGTATCGCATTTCGCTGCATACCAAATCTCAAATTTATTCGGCTTTGACCTGCAAATTCGCATCACGTGAATATGGGCGACCAGTAGAAGCTTGATACGTCAGGGCATGACCGTTCGCTACAGAAAAGCAGACGATGGAGGAAGCGTTGTCTCCAAGCGGCATGTTTTATATAATACATCTTTAAAAGACTATAAAAATTGCTTAAAGGGAGAAGCTGCTGGGTTCACAGTATCAGTGGAAGCAGGAATAGATGGTACATTTGAACTTTTCAATAAATAAATGAATGAATTAATGAATTTTTCATTTTTATTAAGTTTAAATTCAGTTATTTTATCTTAATGGCAATGGGGAAAACTATTCAACTATGATAAAGTGATAAAAAAATAAATCATTCATATATATATATATATATATATACACACAGTCCTGTGCAAAAGTCTTAGGCACCATATTATCTGTAGTACAAATTTTGTTCTATAAGTTTATGATGTCTGCATTATTAT
>JAOTRN010018331.1:0-11764 GCA_028566695.1 Bagroides melapterus | reverse complement strand
TACTTAAATATTTAAATCTTGAGCTAACTTCGCTACATATTATTTATGGTGGAGAATGCAAAATTAATTTGAACTCTGTATCTTGAGCCAATTTTGTTACATTTATTGGTGGAGAATGAAATAGATGTTTGAACCCTGTACTAAACCCTGAGCTAAATTTCGGTACATGTCTTATAAGAATTTAAGATTAGGAAATTACAGGACATCCATAATTTAGATATTTCATCTGGTGTTGATGAGATGTATAACTGGGTATCTAGCATAACAATGGAAACTGATCCTGTGCTTTCTAATGATGTTTCCAAAGTATATTGAAGAGGTCCAAAAACTGATCATTGAGGCACCCCATAATTAACTGGCAATAACCTGGATGATTCCCCATCTACAAAATTGTAGACAGGTAGGATCTAAGCCAACTTAATCCCTGTTCCTGAATACCTGTGTAATTTTGTAAGCGATCTCGGAGAATATTGTAATCTAGTGTCGAATGCAGCACTAAGATAAAGTAAAACTAATAGTGATCAGAAAGTCATTTGTGACTTTAACAATTGCAGTTTCTGTGCTATGATGAGGCCTGAAAACTGACTGAAATTCTTCAAAGATATTCTTCTCCTGTAAGAAGACAGGACCACACTACTTGGGGAAAAGACAGCGTTTCTATAGGATGAGCTGTTTGTGAATTTGTGTAAGTATGATGATGATTAAGAGGTCCTGGAGATGTTGTCCGAGAGGATTTCCACTCCAACTCTGCTGGGGTGCAGGCCATCAGCATGGAATAGACTAGGACGCTCCCAGAAAACATTCCAGTTGTCAACAAACAGTAAATTCTGATCATGACACCATGACTGTAACCAATTGTTTAGGGCAAAAAGTCTACTGAACCTCTCTATTCCTGAGTACTTGGGCAGCGGCTCAGACCCAATGATCCCTGCCGTGGCTGAACACGCTGGATATTGTTTACGCAAAAATTCCCGGCGTGTATCGTGTGGAGCCGCGCACCCTCCTCTGCTACTCAGACCACATCTCTGTTATGCTAATTCCAGCATACTCATCAGACGATCAAAACCAGTCCTGAAAGAGGTGAAAACCTGGCCAGCAGGAGCCACATCTGCTCTTCCGGACAAGTGCACTGACTGGAACATGTTCAGGGAGGCTGCAACCTACGGCGATTCCGTCAACTTGGAGGAGTACACAGCCTCAGCGACCAGCTACATTGCCAAGTGCATTGATGTGACTGTCTCCAAGACCATCACCACACGGTCCAACAAGAGGCTGTGGATAACCGCAAAGGTGCGTGTGCTGCTGAAGGACAGGACAGCCCTAAGAACAGCAAGGGCCAAACTGTCCCGAACCGTCAGAGAAGCAAAGTGCACACATGCACAGACAATCCACAGGCACTCCAAGGACAGCAGAGACACTCATGACAGCGCATGTGGCAGGGCATCCAGGCAATCATGAACTACAAGACAGCTTCACCTGCTTGTGACAGTGATGCCTCTCTCCCAAATGTGCTAAACCACTTCTACACTTCGGTTTGAGGTGCAGAACATCACAATGGCAAGGAAGACCATCCTTCCCTCTAAGGACCAGGTACAGGTCTATCCACGGCTGAGGTGAGGAGAACTCTATGCAGAGTGAACCCACAGAAGACTGCTGGACCAGACAACATCCCTGGCAGGGTGCTCAGGGAATGTGCAGAACAGCTAGCAGCTAACATTTCCCTGAGCAGTGCTGTTGTTCCCGCATGTTTTAAAGCAACCACCGTCATCCCCGTACCCAGGAAGTCTACAGTGTCCTGCCACAATGACTATTGTCCTGTCGCACTCAGACCCATCGCAGTGCTTTGAAAGACTTGTCATGAGGAACATCAAGACCCAGCTACCACCTTCACTGAGAGCATACTGAGCAGTTGCATCACTGTCTGGTTTGGGAATTGCACATCTCATAGTGAGGACAGCTGAGAGGATTATTGGCATTTCTCTCTATCGCCTCCTACCATATGGAAAAAGGTACCGAAGCATTTAGGCCCTGACTATGTAACAGTTTCTTCCCACAAGCCATCAGACTCCTCAATGACTGAACTGATCTCTAATAAACACACACAACTTTATGGACTGCAGGTCTACAAGAACACAAATAACTAACTGTTTACACGCTGTTTCTGCATACTGTTTTTCTTTGCACATACTACATTACACGTATAGTAAAAAAAATGCTATTTTTGTACAACCCTCACCACATAAATACTGCCGTTACTTATATTAAGTGTTATTTCCTGGGGTTTTTTTTGTTGGTTGAAATGACAATAAAAGCTTCTTGACTTGGCTTGACTTGAAAGTGTAGTAATACAGAAATAATTTGAATTCTATTTTTTGATTTCTGAGTATTGCCCAATAAATTTTTGGGTCAAGATTTGATGTGCAAACTAAATTTAAATATTATCAGCACATCTTATCAGGCATTAAAACAGAATGGGTCTCACTGACGTTGCACATTCTCTTGTTGAAAAAGCAAAAACTCTCACCTCTTTTTATCACACACTACTTGGCACCAGAAGCTCTGCACTGCACTGCACATATATACAGACATGGACCAGATGAGTGTAGTGGCCCTTGGCATCAAAATATTAACAGCGAGTCTCCATACGGGTGTAAGTCATTTATTTTGGCACGCCTTTGGTTCATGAGCCATCATCTTCAACATGTACTTTCATCACCGTGAAACTCACTCCGCTTTACCAAGGGTGCAAACTTAACAACTTCATAAACTCTGTTGTACCGACGATCCTGTGTCACCACTCGAAAAGATTACATTAAGTTTCATTCTACTGTTATGACACGTGCAGAGAAAACACAAAATAACGTCAAAACAAAGCGCACGCTGTGGACATGTGCAACACCAAATCTCATCCGTTAAATCTAATCATTAATACAGGTTCCTATGCACACACGCAACCCTGTAACATGAATAACAAATGCTTCAAGTGATTGTGGACACTTACACTCCCACCAAATCATGCTACGATCAACAAACAACAATAATCGTACATGATTTTCCTTTTTTTTTTTGAGGGGGGATATTAACAAGCGACAACTGTGGCAAGCAAATCTTAAATTGGCAACTAATTATTACTTTCTACCAGAACAACCAGCTTTTGGATTGGCCGTTCAATGATTGAGGGTCTGAACTGATGGTCTCTTTGACACCATGACATCTTACGCTCTGCAACTTGTACCTTGGCACGACGGACTAAACCATCAGTTCCTTCCGCGGTTTCAACCACTCTTCCCAGGCGCCACTCATTTCTTGGAAGTGAGTCATCTTTGACGATTACTATGTCATTGACTTTCACATTGCGTCGGGGTGTGTGCCATTTTTGTCTTAAGGAAGCAGTCATCAAGTACTCCCTTTTCCACCGACTCCAGAATTGTTCAACGAAATATTGTACCCTCCGCCACCTTTTTCTGGCATACATATCCTCCTTCACAAACTTTCCAGGAGGTGGTGAGGTAACCTTTGATTTCATCAGGATGAGATGATTTGGAGTTAAGGGTTCTAGTGACGTAGGGTCATTGACTGCTCCGACATGTAATGGACGACTGTTTACGATAGCCATTGCTTCGTTAAACAGTGTCCTGAGAGAGGGGTCATCTAGTCTTCCATGACACTGAGCAATTGTCACATTCAACACATTCCGAATGGATCGAATCTGACTTTCCCAGATTCCACCTGCATGGCTTGCAGAGGGAGCATTGAAAATAAAATCACACTGCTTATCTGCTAGAAATGTTTCCAATGCCTTTGTGTCACATTGTTTAAGGGCTTCCTTAAACTCATTCTTGGCTCCCACAAAGTTTGAGCCCTGATCACAGCGGAGTTGACTAACAGCTCCTCTAAGACTAACAAAGCACCTTAGAGCATTTATAAGAGCATCTGTTGACATATCTTCAAGCATTTCAATGTGAACTGCTCGAGAACACAAGCAAGTGAAGATGAGTCTATATCTCTTATAATCTTTGCGACCCTTCTTAACAATGAATGGGCCGAAGCAATCCATTCCACAAAATGTGAAAGGGCGTGAGGCTTCGCAACGTTCTACGGGAAGCTCCTCAGCTGGTCTTCTGAGTTTCCGACACCACACACATTTGTGAATCAGCTTGGCAACTGATTTGCTTCCACCAATAGTCCAAAATCCATTAGCTCTGAGTTCCATTAGAGTTTGAGCTCTTCCCTGATGGTGTATTTGGTTATGGTAGTGAGATATAATCAACCTGGTGATGTGGCTATCTTTAGGGAGAATGATGGGGTGCTTTAATTCTTGACTGAGAGCTGACTCCCTCAGTCTACCCCCGACACAAATCCCTTATTCATAATGGGATCGAGGCGAAACAGCGGGCTTGCCTTTGGGAGAGTTGCTTTTTCAAGGTTCCTTTGCAGAATATTTAGTTCTCTGGGGAAGGATTGTTGTTGTACGAGCTTAAATACCACCTCAGCAGCTCCCCTTTGTTCCTCAACCGTCACAAAATCACTGTGATGTTTTAGCTTAGACCCTAGTCTCTTGATTCTTGCAACAGTTTTCAGAAGTGTTGTCCACATGGAGAATCGGCTCAGGCTGCTTAGAACATCTTCCACCTCACTGACCTGACTTACAAACACTTGTATAGACTTAACCTCTGGATCTCCGACAAGCAGCTCAGTTGAGGGTTTAGGTGGTGGGAGCACTTCTTGTTCCCATAGAAACTTGGGCCCTGATAACCAATTAACTGAAGCAATGTCCACTGTGTTAAGACCTCTAGAGGCATGATCAGCTGGATTTTGTGCCGTGTCAACATAATGCCATTGATTTGGGTCTGTACACTCTCTTATTAGTTGCACACGGTTCGCCACAAACACATTGAATCTCCGTGCTTCATTGTTAATGTAAGACAACACTACCTGAGAGTCAGTCCAAAAAAATTCTTCATCAATTTTAATCTCTAGTTCTGCTTTCAACATAACACTCATCCTTGCTGAGGTAACTGCTACTGACAGTTCTAATCGTGGGATGCTTATAATTTTTGAAGGTGCAACTCTCGCTTTAGCTATAGCAAGACTACAATGTATTTCATCCTTGTCATTTCTGTACCTTAGGTAGGAACATGAACCATACCCTACACTACTAGTGTCTGAAAAGTGGTGCAATTCTACCCTAACAATGTTACCAAAGTCATGAGGGTGATAACATCTGGGTATAGTGATTTCCTTCAGTCTTTGAAATCCATTCTTCCACTCCTCCCACCGTGAGAACAGGTACTCAGGAACTGGACTATCCCATTCAATGCCTCTACGACATAGCTCTTGTAGGATATGTTTTCCCATCAGGGTGAAAGGAGCCACAAACCCAAGTGGATCAAATAAAGAGGCAATAACTGATAATAAGCCACGGCGAGTTGAAGGGTGATCCTTTGTGTCTGTGCTGAAGGTGAAGGTATCACTTTCTATCGACCACTGAATGCCAAGCACGTGTCTTTCTGGTGTCACATCTAGGTGGAGGTCGAGAGAATCATTGGCTACTGCCCGATCAGCTACACTGGAGAGAGCATCTATGTGATTTGAGTTGAACTTGTGCAGACGTAGGCCTGCAACTTTGCATAGCTGTTGTGTCTGGAGGATCAGGTCCTTAGCTTCCTGCACTGTTGGGACACTGGTTAACCCATCATCCACATAGAAATTTTTCTCCACAAAAGCAGAGGCTAAAGGGTAATTAGCCTTGTATTGTTGTGCTAAGTACTTAATGCCAAAATTGGCACATCCTGTAGAGGATGCAGCACCAAAGAGGTGGACTGTCATCCTGTACTCCTGAGGTTCGGTTTCCAATTGTCCATCCTTCCACCAAAGAAACCTCAAGTAGTCGCGACCTTGGGGAGAAACATAGAACTGGTGGAACATCTTCTCGATGTCGCATATGACAGCTACTGCTTTTAAAGCGACACAGAACTCCCACTAGTGAGTTGATAAGGTCTGGACCTGTCAAAAGAGTGTCATTTAGAGAGATGCCATTGAACTTAGCTGAGCAGTCAAAGACTGCTCTCAACTTATCTGGCTTTCTTGGGTGGTACACCCCATGATGTGGGATATACCAGGCAATATCTCCTTCAGATGCTGGAGGTGCTGGCATCTCCCCTTTTGATCATTTCATTCATGAAGGCTATGTAATGGTCATAGTACTGCTTGTTGGCCTTTAACCTTCTCTTTAAGTGCTGTAGCCGTACAGAGGCTAGTCTTTTATTGTTTGGAAGCAAAGGTGAGCTATTGCCTTTGAAGGGAAGTGGCATCTCATAATGTTCATTCTCCTTCTGTCTTATTTTGTCACTTAAGAAATGTATGAAACAAACATCTTCTTGGGATGCATACCTGTCCTCATAGCTCTTTTCGTTGAAATCTGATTCTAAAACCTTTAGCACATCTGCAGCAGCTGGCACAGGAATCTACTTTACAGCAATGCGGTGAACAAAGCTTGAACCTCCATGCCTATCCAAAGGAGGATTGGCTGTTCCTATGATGCTCCAGCCTAGTGTAGTTCTTTGAGCGAAGGGCTCATTTTCAAGACCTATGACAACCTCTAAGGGAGCTAATGCTGATGGACAGTCATAGCCAATTAACAATCCTACATCACAATCTTGTAATGAGGGTAACTTATTTTTTAGGTGTCTCAAGTGAGACCACTGAAGTGCTGTACTCTTGGTGGGAATATGAGACCTATCAACTGGGATAAAATCTCGTGTATAGGCTTGATACAATTTGACATGCGCCTTGGAGTTGAAACCCCGAACTTGTAAACCACTAGCAGTTTTACTTGCTATTACTGAGTTGACAGCAGTCATGGTACTGAGCTTGAGTTGTACTGACTTCATGTCCACGTTTAGTTCTAAGGCTAAGTCCTCCAAGATAAACGTCGAGTCACTTTGTGTGTCAAGTAGGGCATATGTAAGAATTTCCTTTTGAGGTTCTGTGGTTGATGACACAAAAACTGGGACAATGCTAGAGGTGGCAGAAATGTTCCGCGTCAATACACGGCTCATAACTTTGTGGATTTCTTCTCTTGCACCATCTCCTGAAACTGTGGGGAATTTACTTGCCGTTTGCTCAGGTTTTGTGTTTCTCTCAACGTGTAGGCAGGTTGGGTGATGTCTACCACATGTGCTGCAAGTGTGGCGCCTTTTACACTCCTTGGTTATGTGCCCCTTTCTTAGGCATCCAAAACAGAGATGATGCTCATAAATGAAGGCCCTTTTCTCATCTGCAGTCTTAGCTGCAAAGGTTGGACATCTTGCAACACCATGCCTTTCGTCTTTGCAACTTAAGCAAGGTGGCTTTGGCTTTTCACAGGAAATTTTTTCATTGGGATTTCTCATAGAAGTGCTTGTGTTAAAGGCTTTGGCTCTCTTTGGAACTCTCTCATCTGTGGGTTTAGGGTTAATTAGAAAAGGAGAGGATATTGAGTTGCAAACTATTCGAGCTTCCTTTTCCATAAACCTTGTAAAGTCTGTAAAACTCGGATAGTTACCAGAATTGTCTAACTTATCCACAACTATACGACTCCACCTGCGAACCACCCATTCAGGCAGTTTTTTGAGAAGCTTATGGTTTTCTTCACAGTCATTCAAAATGGTCAGACCCTTAACATGCGGTATTGCTGCAACACACCCTTGAAGGAAATCAGCAAACTCTCTCAGCGCTATCGGGTCATTTGCTGCTATCCTTGGCCATTTCCTGAGTTTTTCTCTGAAAGCCCTTTGAACTATGAATGGACATCCATACCTACCTTCAAGCACTGCCCAGGCACTCTGATATGCCACATCTGAGTTTTGATAAAAGAATCCCTCCACTGCCTTGCGTGCTTCACCTGCAAGATAACTCTTCAGATAAAGCAATTTTTCATTAGCAGGGAGCGGCTTGTGGCCGATGAGGGCATTAAAGGATATCTTCCAATCCATAAACTCTAAGGGGTCACCAGTGAATTTTGTTGGCTCTGGGACTGGTAATCGGCCCAACGTGAATGAGCTTGGGTTCTTGGGTTGCTGACATTGAAGGTGCTACCGGATTTGGTAGGAAAGGCATAGCCTGTGGGTTTAATGAGGATGGAGGTTCAATTGTTTGGTAATCAGATGGGAATTTAAGATCAGATTCTTCCGTCTTAATACCAGCAAAATTATTGTATGCTCTCACACGAGCTGCTGCTACTCTTACTTCAACATCTGCTTGTAGCTGCTGCAACCTCATCCTATGCACACACACAACCCTGAAACATGAATAACAAATGCTTCAAGTGATTGTGGACACTTACAATGAGAGCTATGAAAAAGAATGGTTTAGGAAGTTAGATAAGCCAGACACACTGATATTGAACCGTTTGGTATGGATTGAGCACAGATGTGCTGTAGAGGTAAACTTATCTTGAGTTTCAGTTCAAGCTGGTTATCCACTTCCATTCCAAATGAGTCATGCATATCCACATCTCTCCCTAGCCAAACCTGCCAATGATGAGTGTAAAAATTTGTACACCATCGAATTGGCTGGCCAGAGTAGACAGAGGGGTGGAGATCATCCCTGATGGCAGATCAGATCCTGATACGTGGTTTGAAACAAAGGTGTTAGATTTGGCCCTACCCAAACTACAATCTTCAGACATGCAATTGGAAAAAGTCCCCAAAGAGTTGTGGGCAAGTGGAAAATATGATGTAGGTCTGATTAAAAATTGCCCTCCAGTGATAATTACTCCTAAGTCTGATTATAGGTCAAAGAAAGCTCAATATCCCCTAAAACCACCGGTGTTCAATTCCCTGTTAAAAGCTGGGGTTATAGTACCATGTGAGACATCTATGCGAACACCACTCTTTATAGTAAAGTAAGAGCTCTAAGTGAGCCAGAGGATTAGAGATTTGTACAAGATTTGAAAGCAGTAAATGACGCTGTGTATCAGCGAGCACCTAATGTTCCAAATCTGTACACTATTTTGTTCAAAATTCCAGCAGACAGTCTGTGTGGTTTTCCGTTGTTGATTTAGCTATTTCATTCTTCAGTTTACCAGTACACATTGACAGTAAATTTTGGTTTGCATTCCTTCTTGGCTCAGAGCTTGAAGTAAATCCTGGCCAAATGGCCACCTTAAACAATGGGACAAATGGCAAAATGGGCCTTGATAATCTGAGTTACCTTGCCCTTTCCTTTCCTATTAATGTAAGGCAGGGACTTACAAAACACCACAAGATAAATGTAAACTTTGAAATTAAGTAGATTTGTAATTTGATTTGGCTTCTAAATGATACAACAAAAATATACTAGAAATAAAAGGAAATTAAACAATGACTTAAAATTATTTTCCCACAGAACATTTAGACTTGACTCATGGATCTGTTTTATTACAGTATGTTGATGAAGGTTTATTGGCCACACCCAAAAAGAACAGTGTGAAAAGGATACAGTGGCATTGCTCTGTCACCTCACTAAAGTGGGGCAAAAAGCGAGTCTGTCAAAACTGCAATTTGTTCAACAAGAAATGAAGTTCCTAGGACATTTAATCTCTGCAGAAGGTAAGCGACTCAAATTAAGCAGGGTAGAGGCAATTCAGAAAATTCCCAAACGAGTTAGTAAGAAACAGTTAATGTCTTCTTTACATATGTGTTCATACTGTAGGATGTTTATAACTGACTATGCTGTTTTAGAGGCACCGCTGAGTGCTATTGCTCACGGACAAGGCCTACAAGCATACAGCAAAGTGGTGTGGTTTGAACGGCTGAAACCGACATTACAGACAGCACCCAAATTAGGCATTTCTGACCCAATGCGACTGTTTACTGAGGCGTATGAAATCTGTTCTTCTTCAAGAGCATGGGGTAAGTTACGACCGGTAGCTTCTTTTTTTGCAAAGCTAGACCTTCCAATGTGTCTTAGAGCAGTAGCTGCAGCAGGAAAAGCCATCAATGCCTCGCAACTGATTTTGGAGCAAAAAAAACAACACACAGGATGGCTGCAAGGTGGTTGATATATAATACTGTGCTTTTAGAAATGCAGAATGTCACAGTTAAACGATGTACAACTCATAATCCTGATACTCTACTTCCCACAGAGCAGGATGGTGATCCCCATGATTGTGTGAGTGTGGTAAATGAAGATTGTAGTCCAACACCTGATTTCCAGGAGACAACACTGACCAATCCTGATCTGGAACTATTTGATCTATAACTATTGTTAATCGCTATGTGGCTGTCTATCTCAAGCTCATTGTCTTAACTGTGCCTCACTCAGCTGATGGGCTAGAGTTAAGCGATTCAGGGGTAAAAAGAAAAACGCTGTCTACAATATCAAAGTTAAAAGAATGTCCACCAATACTGTATTCACTTTGAATATTTTTCAATATTGTATCAAAAAAAAAGTTTAGGGATAGTTATTTTAAGTTATTGCTGAGTGCATACATAGGTTAAATGTTTGTGTTTGCTTTGTGTTTTTTGCAAAATGAGAAATACAGTGAGTGAGATCAGTAAAGAGTGGTTGTGTAAAATCTCCGTGATTGTCGTGTGTGTTTATTCGTGTGTAATGAGCTGCGCTGTGCATAAAAATGGCAAAACCCAATTCTAACACATTTTTTCCTTTCAAATAAACCGAATGTTTTATATGTTGTATTGTCAGCATTTATTCCCCCATATTGAAATGAAGTATGCTATTTGTATTATTTGTATTAATAAAATTTGTATATTTTTATATTTTTCAATGACATTCAGCATCTGTACTGCGTATTGTGATCTTCAACATTCGATCTTTTCGTTCCTTTTTATGAATGTTTAGGTTGAGGTTCATTATTATTTTAATAGAAACACATATTAAACGAAGAAATTGAACGTTTATTAACAAGCGTTTTCTTGCACTTTTGCCTCTGCCATAGTCCTGACACGCCAGTTGTTTTTGGAATGGGAAATGGCAAAGACCAGAGCTCTCAAGGCTCACAAATGGCTGGACTCTGCAAACTGCCCATTCATGTTCTTTGTTCACCCCGCAAACATTTCACCCTTCTGCCCGGTGCTGAATGATCAACTGTGATTGTGTTTGTCATGAGTAGGGAAGAGGAAAACTCACTTATTTTTACCAAATGATTAACTATAACAATAAAATACACAAGGCTACTATGGTCAATCGTTTCATTTTCTTTATTAAATTAAGACAACAATAACAATATTTTTTACATGCCCCTTGAACTATGTCGTTGTATCACCGCTGGCAAAACCTTCTGAAGGTGATCAATATATTTATTGCACACTGTTTTTGTAAGGCATTCTCTCCAGAAGGTCGCCATGGCCTGAAGAAGTTCATCTCTGTTCCCTGGCTTGGCATCACATCTGACGAACTCCTTCATCTTGTGGTTTAATGTTTGTTTTATATTTTTAATTTTGAAAATCCATTACCTTAATCTTTATATTTGCCCTTCTCATTCATGTGGAACTAATAAAAACGTTTTTTTTTTTTAAAAGACCTTGTTTTTTTATTGATGTTTTATGGAACATTATGAAACATGAAATTTTCCCGAGGATCCATGCTACACTCTTGCTCGTAGCACGATCAAATGTGATGGCCCACCTTTGTTTATAATCAGTAGTGAGGCACTTTCTTTCTGCAAGCATCACAATGTAGCGAATTTAAGGCTCAAAGGTATAGGGGTTTGAACATCTATTTAATTCTCCACCAATAAATGTAAAGAAATTGGCTCAAGATATAGAGTTCGAATTAATTT